>MJUU01021755.1:18439-57963 GCA_002080025.1 Modiolus philippinarum
TTTTTTTTTTTTTTTTATTTGATTTTATTCATTTGTTTACTTATTTTTTGGTGAAGCGAGTGGTACCTTCTGGGGGTGGGGTTCTTGTGTTTTAGAGAGAAATTGTTAAAGTTTGATTACGATTTTATTTGGAACTATTCAAATAACTAAATACCGAAGTAACTGTGAATTTATTTTCTTCATATGCGCATTTCCACAACTTCTGTCTCTTCAGTGCAGATAAAATCTAAACGTATGTATGTGTTTATAACCCAAACATTGAAATCATTTGAAAAATAGCGGCACGATTTCACTGGTTTGTTGTAGTATTCTCATTTCATGGATTCCTTTAAATTGTTTTAATTAATATCTCATTGTAAGGAAGAATTAATTATGACAGAGATGAATAACTAAATACCGAAGTCACTGTGAATTTATTTTCTGCATATGCGCATGTGAAAAGATGAAAAGAAGACATCTAGTTACAAATGCATATTACGTATTTTCTTTATCTCTGAAGTATTTCGGTTTTAGTCATTGAAATATGTCATGCATTAACAAAATAATATCTGCTACCTTTATTCAGAAAATTTTAATATAAGTCTTTTGTAGTGTAATGGTTTTAGTAGTGAGGGTGTAAAGATATAACAGAATTTTTTAAGTTATTTCTTTGTTTATTACTTTTAAAAGACACACCATATATTATTTATGATACAAATTGAGTATATTGTAGCATAAAGCGCGAACATAAAAAGCTTTGTAGATGTGAAATATATGTTACTGTTACAAAAAACAATGAGCGACATGGTTAAGTCACTGAACTTCGTTCAATTCCTCTGGCATGAACTTACAAGTGATATTTTGACTCTAAAATAGTCCGCTCTACGAGTTTCATCGGCGTTTCCCAGAAATGAGAAACCTGTTGACCGTGTAAAACAATAAAAAAAAACATTTTAATGAAGGGATAACTAAATTGGCATCGCAGACTTTTTGGGAATAGAAAGGAGTATGTACTATAAGAGGCAAACCTAGCTATATTTTCAAACGAAGTTTTCCTTCAAATTTTACTTGGTATATAACAGTTAATATATTGCTTAAATCAAAATCAAGTAAATTGGTGCAGTGACGTCATCAAATCCTGATTGTGACGTCACAAATATCATGCTTCATCCAAATATTCGTACAAATTTGCGTACATTTTTGGTCATGTTTTGATATAGGAAGCGCAGAGCGCATGCTTGTGCCAATGAAATTTTTTGCTATGTTAAAAGTATATAAAATTGCAACCTTTTCATGCAAAAATCTCATTGGCACAGGCATGCACTCCATTGTTCCTTTACTGAAATATGTTAGTATTTTAGTCATTTAAGTCAATTTTGTGAAAATGCTTATATTAGTCAAATTTTGGAGGTCTTTTTCTTCTACAAACAAAAAAGACTTAGGCAAAACTGTCGAAGTTTATTACATACAGATATTGAATTGAATTTTGAGATGCAGAAAGTAAATTCACAGTAACTTCGGTATTTAGTTATTTCTTACCACTGGGTTGATGCCACTGCTGGTGGACTGTTAGTCCCCGAGGGTATTCACCAGCCCAGTAGTCAGTACTTCGGTGCTTACCCGAAAGCCGATTATATTTGGAACCTCACAATATCTAAATTTTTGTAAATTTTGTTGAAAACTAAGGAGTATCTCCCTCATGCAAAGCTCTGTCCTTAGCTGATTTTGGCTTTACCTTTAGATCATATTGGTTAAACATCTTCGAGTCTCTGGTTTTCCAAACGTTTAGATTTTATCTGCACTGAAGAGACATTAGTTGTCGAAATTCGCATATGCAGAAAGTAAATTCACAGTAACTTCGGTATTTAGTTATTTATTAAGGTAGTTGGGGTGTCTAAAACTGATCATCTTTGTTGCGCATCTAAGCAAAAATTCAATAATTCAATGAGAAAGTTGTCTAAATGATTTTGTATGTCTTTAAAACAATGATTTAAATAAAAATGAACAATAAGTATCAAGTTTGTTCGAATAATATTACATATTTACCAAAAATTTGAAAAGTTGAATCAAAGGGAGATAATATTATACTGATACACAATGGAATAGGTCAAATATTCTAAG
Organism: Modiolus philippinarum; assembly: GCA_002080025.1. Lineage (NCBI taxonomy): Eukaryota > Metazoa > Mollusca > Bivalvia > Mytilida > Modiolidae > Modiolus > Modiolus philippinarum. The sequence goes on from MJUU01021755.1 coordinate 20,540, forward strand.
TTTGTTCAAAAAATAAGGTTGTTGATCCCCATTCTTTTGTGAATTTGTCAAAAGCATTTAAGAAAGCACATGTATTATAATTTTTCCAAAAAAATATGGATTTTTTTTTTCATTTTTGGGTCCCAAATTACTAAATTAAGTTATCTCCCCTTTTTTGAAAAACCTACAAATTTTTCATGTTTCATCGTACCAATAAATACACAAAGTTTGGAAAAAATTGTACGTCTGCTTATAGAAAAAATATGCCTTAAACTGTGGTATAGGGCTAATTCCCATATAATTCAATTGTAAATATAGTGCGAAAACACCAAATTTGACCATTCTTGAGAACTTTTTATCTTTTTTGACATATCCGTGACCCCCAAATTTTTTTGCATATTTTTATAGCATATTGCTCAAAGTTTCATTGTACAAATTCTAAAAAAAAGTTCTTATGTCAAAAGATAACCCAACTACCTTAATTTTCAGGGGCTAAATATGGCCCTTACGGCACACACTCCTTCAAAAAAAAAAAACTTGCACGCTTAACTTTCCCTTTTTACAAAAACCTCATATAGGTATTTTTTCAATAAATCTTTTACAACCTTTGATTACTTTTAGAAAAAAAAACTATCCCAGCAGCTTAGGCTGTTTCTCGTCGCCACATCGCTATGACCCTCCGGACATATAATAACAAGGAACGTAAACATCATTGTAGATAATATAAGTTTAAGAAAGGGCCTAAATATCGCCCACCTTCGAATTTAACCGGCAAGCGTATATTGATATTACAAACTGTATTAAAGACGCAGTTACCAATAATTGTATAAAATGGTGCAAACGAGAAAGTTCAGACAAACCTGCAGTCAATATTCTCAAAGATGAACTTACTAAAGTCAACAATATTATACGGTTTTTAAAAAGATAATTATAATAAGCCACCACTTAGCTGTCTGTAAGCAAAGTCAAGATCTTGTTAAAAATAAGTGTTTGTACCTGTCGAAAAAAAACTTCGTACAAGGTTTCTTTTATATGTAAGAAATGCTAAATCTATGTCCGACACAACAAATTGGCCATGTCTAGCACCTTCATACATTCGAATTGTGACGAAAAAAGCATTCCCCAAACAGCACTACAAGGATTGAAAAGTTTAAAATAACAACTTGCCTACTATGTACTGGGTTCTTAAGCTTCACAAAAATCCCTACCAATATCGTATTTCGGTATCATGAATATGTTATACCACTAATTTATCCATCCATAAATCTGTGCATCAGCTTGTATTAAACCTGGAGATGGGATATTGTCTCCTTGACATTAACCCCATTGCCTTTCTTTTTCATAAAGAATAACTTATTAAATACTGTGGAAAAAGTATTAAAACTATACTGTTAATAACTTTTGAAGTGTATAAAATTCGATTAAAGTTTAAAAAATTAGATAAGAAAGCAACTTTCATCTATTGACAGCTATGATTTTCTACTTTTTATACAACCCTTCAACATAAATTGGAAATGGGACAACCTATTATATGGTCTATCATATTTGCTGGTCCGGGGATTCTTATCTAATATAACTTACGATGATTTTATTACGATACTGAATCTTTTCCTAGCCAACATTTTTGTTCATTTTGGCATATTGTTTATCACCTCGTCATTTGAATTCATTTAGCGTACAAATTGTCCACCACTCATTGCAGATCTTTTTCTTTTCTGTTACGGACGAGGAAAACAACTACAAAATGAAACCGTAATTATTTCCATTTGAATTGACAACTGTAGGAATATTAACGATATCCTTACTTTTGACAATTCCCAGTTTTGAAAGGTCCTAGACAGTTAAAAGCAATGATCATCCCAGTACTACGTAAAGAAAGATTCTTGAATCTTGAATCAGAGTTTGGATCGAAACTTCAAATTTTTCCACAAGGGACTGATATCTACGTGACGGGTGCCACGCGTGGAACAGATCATGCTTACCCTTCCGGAACACCTAATGATACTCCCGGTTTTCAGTGGGAGTTTACACTGTCAGTTGCTTTAGTTTTTTGTGTTGTCTCGTTTAGCACATTTGTCATCTTTTAGTTTTGTCTACGTTACGATATTTGTGATAACAATTTGTCCTTGTTTTGTCCGACCACTTAATACACCCACATAATCTTTTCAAACTTTTACCTTGGTACTGTTTTAGGGTTAGAGAAGAAACACGTACCATGGATTTTAATTGGTTTTATCTAAGGGTTAGAAAAATGACAATTACCAATCAGTCATCAAAGAGATTTTTTAATACTATATTCTAGGTAACTGTGTGACGGGTGTCATGCGTGGAGCAGATCATGCTTACCCTTCCGGAGCATCTGATGATCTGTACCTCAGTTTTTATAGGGGTCACACTGCTTGTGCTTTAGTTTTGTAGCGTTCTTGTTCATTTTTGTTTATTTGTCTTGTTTTTGTCATACTGTCTCAGTTCGTGTTACTATGAATTGCCATGATTTTTGATTTATTATTTTAGAATTTCCCCTTCCCTCGTTCTTGCTTCGGTATTCGTTTGCCGATGTATCTATCAAAGAACTTTTTTAATGAAGCTTTGAGTAATAAGGTAATCACGGAGATAGCTATGTCTAATGAGAAAGTCTGCATAATTTGTGCTAGCTTTCTCGTAACGAATTAGTTGTGATGTATATTGCCGGTCATAAAGGGAAGTTTCAAAATGGGGGAGTTAAACTCATCACGTTAATCATAAAGCCTAGATTTCAGATGTCCATGTTCATCATTGTATCAAAAAGTTCAAGGAATGAAACAAATTTTGATTGTTTCTTTGCATATCGATTGTTTCTTTTTAATTATAAGCTGAACGGGGAAGATCCAATATAAATATTCTTTAAATCTTGGATTATTAATAGAAAGTACATCGTCTATATATCTGAAGCTGAAAGTAAACGACTGGGATAGTTGTTTTTGTTTCTGTTGTTTGAATCCTTTTAATAAGTTTGTTCATACGAATACAGAAAAGGGTCAGCTGAAAGAGGTACACAATCTGTTCCCATAGGAATATCTATTGATTGTTGAAAAACGCGACCTCAACATTTAAACGAAATTGTTGTAGATCAAATATTCAAATATATTACGTCATTTTCGCTGTATTTCATTTTTGACTTAGTATGATTCTTTACTTAATATTTTTATCTTACCCTATTACCAAAACGGAATACATTCGTTCTACGTTTTAGGTGTAGAAGCATGATGTATGAAATGTATATGTTATCTGGATTTTGACATCTGTATATCGAAAATATCATCCCGTGAGCCAGATATGAAGCACAGGGGCGGATGAGCGCAGCGAACGAGCCCCTAGCTTCATATTCTGGCGAGCGGTGTGATATTTTACAATATTCCAGCTTTAAAAATTCAGATAAATTGTTTATCGTCTTTTATTTCCTCTTTCTATACAATAGTTTATTAAGGTTTGTGTCAAATTCTCCAAAGGTTGCGCGTGAAATAAGGTTCCACCTCTTTTTACAAAATGAGAAATGTCTTGTAGTTATTTTAAGGATGCAAAATATATTTTTTGTCGGCTAACGTCATTAAATTTAGAAATGTTCTGATCGAACCATGCTAGCAAATCGAAATAAAATCGGTTTTTCATTGCAGAGCATCTCCATTAATTACATTTATCTCCCAGTTCCTAGGCATTTTTATGACTTCACAATGTGAACAAAATGATGACTCTGCTGAAGTTATTAGTGACCTAGTTTCCGTATTTCTCTGGTATTTTTGTGTATTGGTGAAGTATTCTGTTTACAAAATTGAATACAGAAAATGTGATAAATTCTTTATCTAAGATTTCTTTCTTGCGAAAAGAATATTAAGAATATTGCTTGCCAAACGTTAGGAGAACTCCAGGACAACCTCTTGATATGTTCGGGTAAACCGGATATGGCTTTTACAGAAGGGCTCTGCAGGCTGCGATATCCGCTAGGAAACATTATATCAGATAGTTACCGACTTTAATTTACCTTTGGAAGTTTGACAACTCATTTTATGGTCTTTTAAACTGATCTGTTGTTTATCTGTTCTAATAAAAAGCAATGATTCTTCCCTAATATAACATACAACAATAATTGTTTCTGGAATAATATAATTAAGGCATTGAATCTTTTGCTAGACAAGAAGCTAATCTTAGCTTACATTTTTAATTGTGTTCCTTCAATTTTAACACTTGCAATATAATTGTTATTTTTTTTTTAATTCACAATTTCTGGTAAGATGTCAATAGATGACATTTAATAATCTAATCGCTTCCGTTTTAAGCATATTTGATTAACCATTAAAATCTTTACAAAGATGATTACATAATATTTTTCCATCTTCATAATATTATTACCGTTTTAGAGAAACTTAGCACATCATTAGGTTACAGTGAAACATTGACAGATAATTGTATTAATTAATTCATTTTGTTGGGTTGAAACATATACGTTAAAAACTGAAGTTTTGGTTCTTTTTGGGTTTTGCTTTTCTTTTTAGGGCTAAGGTGACTATAAAAACACAAGAAGTAATAAAAATTGAAATCCTAAAATATCAATTTTTTTCATACAGCATAACCCTATGAATACCTACTTTGGTCAAATATGTCATTTATCTCAATTACCATTTACATAGAAAGCATTCATGGACTCACAAATAACAAAATAATGAAGTTACTGCAAATTTAGTTTCAGCATATGACTATTTCGACAATTTATGGCTCTTCAGTGCAGATAAAATCTAAACATTTGAAAGACCATCAAACTCAAAGATGTTAAAAAATTGAAAGATATCAAATAATTAAATTATGCAAAAATATACAATACTCTGAAGTCAAGATTTAAATTTTATTCATTCTCTTACCAGTAGACAAAACCAATAAAATTCATGGTACGTTTTACTGTTTTGACCCTCAAACAGTAAAAAGGTAAAATTTATGAATGCCTCTGTAAATCTCTTCAGTATTTAGATAATAACAATTACAAATCGGTACCACAAGCATCGCTAACGAAGACAAAACTAAAATTCAACAGTATGAAATAAAACAAAAAAACTACGGTACTGACAGTGTGAACCTATATAAAAATCGAGGCTGAAATCAGGTGTTCCGGAAGGGTAAGCATGCTCTGTTCTGTATACAGCGCCCATAGCACTGTCAAGTGGTTAATCTAGGGTAATGTCAGAATCAGTAATGACAAATTCGAAGACGTGAGTCTAGCTGACAAATTCCTTTTGCACCGATGTTTCAATCGCATATCTATCAGTTATGTCGTAATGTATAACAAAGGGTCGAGTTATGAATCTGAATTTGGTGTATCGGTTGTCTCTTCAAATTCCAATTCATTGGGTAGATCCGGAGTAAATATTCTTTAATTCTTGGGTTCGTAAGACACAGTATATTGTCTATATATCTGAGGCTTAAATTAAAAGTCTACGCTAGTTGTTTTTGTTTCTGTTGTAAAACTCTTGTAAAACGTTGCTTCATACAAATAAAGGAAAAAGTTAGCTAAAAGTGATCGTCAATCTTTACAAAAACTTCCATCATAACTTGAGACGAGGTGTAAGATTATACTTTTCCTCACGAAGATTTCTGTTGGACTTCGATCAAATTTCTTTTTCTGTAGCTTTCTATAGCCCGATAAAGATATATATATATATACATACTATTAGTAATTTGTTTTGCGAGTATGGAGTTCTCTGCATGTATTGCATCGAGTGCGATAGCACGAAATGCAATACTAGCTGAGAAATCCATCTGAGCAAAACAAATAACTAATAGTGTTTTTATCGCTTTTTCTGTTATTGATATAAACCAGATATATGTGTCTTTTGCTACAGAAATATTTTTTAGGTTGAATATATAATTTTTGATTAAATATAGAGCTTACTTTCTTTGGATTATTATTTTCACGAAACGTCACGCGAAGTCGTATTAATACGCTGTTGCTAACGTTCCATAGAGACTGACGATAATATGTTTGTATTAGCGCAGTGCAGTGATAATAGAATTATCGTCGCTCTGGGACAATTAGAAATAAAGCAAATTAGCGATAAATCTTCATATCATCAGAAGCGTAAACACTTTGATTTTTACGATGACTACAACCAATTACTGAATGTAGTTTTAATGTCTCCAACATATTTTGATTTCCTAAGTATTGTATATGTATATATATATTGACCAATCTATTTTAGTTATGTATTTTCTAACCTTGATTTACGTTTTATATGATTATTCTTTAATTAGTGAAAGCCAATCTTTAATATTCTATGACGACAGATCATAGCACCAAAAACAGCCTCACATAAAGGCTACTTAAGGGGATAGACCTAGGGTATGGGGAGATAACACAGTTTTTCACTGTAGTATTTCTTTAATAAACAAAAAGCACCACCGAGGTAGCTATGATTAAAATTTCGAAATCGCAATATTTTTTTCTTCACGCAGCAAATAATTATTAATTTTTCATGAAAATTTACCACTTTACATCCAGTTATTTATAAAGAGTGCATTAAAGTTAAAAAATGGATAACAGGAAACACCTACAATGGCTGAAAATTATAATTACATGCAACAATTTGCAAGGGAACTACAGAAGAAAAATATGTATAAGACAAAAGACAAACGTAGACAACGATAGGAACTCTACATTTTATGCAAAGATATCTAAAGATAATGCAAAGACTTAAAAATCAGATTTCTTTCAAGGGAGATAATTCTAAGCAATGTTTCAACAATTTTATTGATTTTTACATACTTTATTAAAGAAAATTTAAAAATATGACGGTAGATTTTTCATAAATTTTATTATGTCTTATATATACGTATGTTTGTTTTTCACAGGTTTTGATTGAGATGACATGACTCCGTTTTTTTAAAAGAAGTGTTAATGTTGATAATAATTGAGTACAATTTTCGGCCTATACTGTTCAAAACACCCCTGTATTTCAAGTATACTTCATGCCAAATTTCAAACTTGCAGATTTTATCTGCACTGAAGAGACATAAGTTGTCGAAATGCGCATATGCAGAATTCAAATTCACAGTAACTTCGGTATTTAGTTATTTGCTAAGACTACATAATTGTGCATGTGAAACATTTTTATATCAAATATAGTTTCCCCGTACTCAAGTGTGGTCCTTGTTTCTTAGTGTTTCCGATGTTGCATCGGATTACATGAACATGTATATTTGAATTAATGTTATTACTTAAAAAAATAAACGAGTGGAAATTTTTAGGCTTACCCAGGTCTAAGTTACATGTACGTTAGCCATAGCTTGAAGTCATCACTACAGAAGTATTCCTGTCGATATGACGATCTAGTGGCTGCTATGGGATATCTGTTTCCCATTTGTCAACAGATCGTTCTCTTTACAGCTAGTGTTTGTTTTTTATTTCGACTCTTCTACCGAAATTGACATGCTCAACTCTGCAAGTGTCTTCTTATAAGCAGGAAATGTATAACATACCGGTGCACCTGATCTGAATCATGGCTTTTATTTGGGTCGTGTTGATCATCTGTATGTATGTCTTCAATTTTTTTTATGCATTGGCCCTGTTTCTTGTATTTCCAATGTTGCCGTTGTCCTTGTATTGTTGCTTTTTTTTTCTTTGTTTCGTTGTGTATTTTTTTTCCTTTGTCTTTATTTTCGTTTTTTGTTTTTGGTTTTGTTTTGTTTTGTTTTTGTTTTTGTTTTTTTTTTGTTGTTTTTTTTTCTTTGTTTTTTTTATTATTATTTTTTTACTTTAAGATAGCTATAACTTGAAATTGAAGACATCAGAAAAGAAGTTTTGCAGTTGGGATCTCAACCATGACAACAGATCTTTCCCTTCAAGCTAAAGACATGTTTCTCCGGCTTAACAACCGGAAGTGATATGAGAATCGTGGTAGGTGTCATTTTAGAAGCAGTATATGCTAACTGTACCATTGCACCTCATCTCATTCTTGGTTTTTACTTTGGTTCGAGATTTTCATCTTTGTGTTTGTATTTTTTCCCTTTTCTATCGTACTCATGTTATGTCTTTGTTTCTTCGTGTTTCTGACAGTGCCATTGTCCAATGATTATTCTTTATCAGACGAACGGTTCGGTTTTCACTGTCTATATTGACCATATCGTTGAAAGGGCATTTTCTAGAGTCAAAGGCTTGCGATGTGTCCGTAAAATAATTGATAGATTTACCTTATAAAAGATGTAATTTTTTTTCATTAGACCAATCCTAGAATACGGACATCGTACGGGACAGTTCGACTCGGACACTTAGTAATAAAATAAAAGGCGGTCAGATAGAAGCAATTACAATCGTGACCAGTGGATCAAAATTAATTTCAATCTTTAAATTATATAAATGAACGAGATGGGACAAATCTGATCATAAAAAAATAAACTAATTATGATGTTAAAAATGTTCACCACCACTTTTTTTCAGTCAAAGATTATAATAGAAATTCGTACTTGAACTTCTAAAATTCAAATGACTTGCTATAAGCGATTAAGATGTGGAACAACCTCCCAGCAAATATTCGGAATTTACCTTCATTAAATATCAATAAAGCATATGTTAGTGTTCATTCTTACAAACGTCTGTCATTTTATAACGCTTTTAGTAGAACCGGTCGGTTCCGAATGAAAAGCAAAATAGAGAAGTGTTTCTGAAGGTACAATCTTTTAGTCTGAAAAAGTGACGAGTCGTGGATGCATTGAGATTTATAACAAGAAGCATTTAATGAAAGTATATTTCCTATTTTAGTTATCTATTTTGATTCAGGATTCATTTTCTGCTTAATACTGGGATGATCATTCCTTTTTACTGTCTACGACTTTTCAATAGCAATTGGTGTTGAGTTGTAACCCGACACTACCGCAATGGAAGGGGAGGTTTGGTGCGCCGTAAAACTTGTTTAAACCAAACACCATTTCTATTGAAATGCCTGTACAAAGTCAGGACAAGTACAGTCGACAATTTTTCATGTGAATTTCCAACTGCTTTGTCTTTTTGTCCCGGGGCTTTGTCTTTGGAGAATTCTGTTTGTATTTCTGTTTTTACCCACATTCACGTATTACCAGTTTTTTTTTTATTTGATTACATAAAACACGCCTGGGAAACTCGATGTACTCAACCAAAAACTCGGCGTCCGGTTATCTTTGATTTGCACTTAATACGTGAAGTTCGAGAAATCAAAGAATGTCACTCCATATAGATTTTTAGAATACGTTTTAATAAATCAAAAGCCCTTTTCTTTTTTCGAATAACAATGGTAAATAAGTATATTTTCTTTATGTCCGGACTTTAGAATCGCCCCGAACCGGGTGACTACAATAATAGAATTAAACAGATAACTGGAAACACCTACAATAGCGGAAAACAGTCACATGCGACAAAGTAATAAGGAACTAACTGCACAAGAAAAAACACAATAAAAATATAAAAGACAAACGTAAACAACGGTAGGAACTGGGGACAGCCGGACTTGGAACCGGCACTAGCAAAACCCAGCTGTAGGGTTAAACCGGCTTATGGGTAACCAAACCTCCCCTTTCTCTGTCCCGTTTCCCTATAGTATAATAAACATACGAATAAAACCCAAATCAGATAGACTTCAAACTCAATGACCAAAGTCTTGAAGGAAAAAGAGGGACACGAGGTAATTTTGAAAGATGGGTTAAGGAGTGCTCGCCGCTAAACTGCTGCCTAGCTCAAGGAGCCTATTCTGCTGGTAAAACACTGTCGCACTACGGAAGAAAAATCAAACTCAAAACTCCCAGATGTGTTTGATAAAGAGTCATCATGTATTTCAGCAGACATCGGCAGTATCAGTGAGATGCAAGTGTGCGTGTTAAATCCTAAGGTCATTGGGTCCGAAAGCTAATTTAACGGGAACGTCCAGAATATCCTGTCTTTATCCCCTTTTGCGTAAACAATTTAAGTTACGTCCCAGTTGTTCTGGCTTTTTAATTAGTTTCTGGCATCTATTAACAACATTTCCGTAAATTTGGGGATGACAAATGCCCTTAGTAATAACCTGTTTGCGAGTGACATTATATTTAGATATCAAATGTTCATATCTTCGATGAAACTTTTTAAATGTATTTAGCAATTTGTGAAATCTGTAACCTTGCTGCAAAAGTTTGGAAGTGATAGGAAGTGATAGTAAGGTTACGTCGTCAAGAGTAGAACAAACGCGTGCGAATCATACCAGTTGAGAAATCGTCGCCGTGGAATCATAAGGTCGTAAGTGGCTCACGACCTTTTTCACTTTTTAGCATATTTTGACTCTGCTTCCTAAGCTCCATCATTATTTTATACTGGGTTCCAGTAAAACCCTATTTAAATAGCTAAAATATTCAAAGGTCGTATCTACACTTTTTTGTACAGTTGGATTAAAATGTCGTATCTGCAGTACTATTCAACTAAAATAATTTCCCGCCGACTTCAATTTTGAAGTTGCAAGGTCGTAAATGGCAGATACGACAAAACGTTTTTCCCTTCTTACTCAAAAGTGTAAACTTGCAGTTACGACCTTTCAGTTCTACGGCGACGAAATATGAACTCTGTAGGTGGGACTAGAGGAACGTCGCCGTCAATAAAAGGAAAAATAGTAATACTGAAATCAAAATCATTCCTTTTATCGTAAATTTTAGTTTTTATTTTACCAGAGTCAACGATGATAGTTAGATCCAGAAAAGTGCAATATTTTGAATCATTGTTAGCTTAATTGAGTTTCAGTTATGTGGGATAATGATGTCGACATAATTTAAAAACTAGGGATTGTCAATAGTAAGGATATCGTCAATATACCTGTGATCATTGAAAATAAAAATAAGTCGATCACTGTTTTGTATGGTTCCATTTTGTATTTTATGAAGTCACGTTCGTAACAGAAAAGAAAAAGATCTGCAATGAGAGGTGCACAATTTGTACCCATGGGAATTCCAATGACATTTTGATAAACAATGTTGCCAAAACGAACAAAAATTTTGTCAAGCAACAGATTAAATGCTTTAATCGTACCATCACAAGTCCAGGAGGAATGATTGTTATAAGTTATAATAAAATAGAATCCTTGCTTTTGTAACTGCAGTCCAGAAAATTTAAAAAACCATTTAATCAGTTGTCCCAATTTAGATGTAATCAAATTATGAAGAACAACGACAGTAGCATACCGAAGGAACAAAGCACAAGATTACATAAATCAAAGTCCAGAGACAAGGCAAAACAAGAACGGAAGACCAAAGACACCACATGCCCAAAAAAAACACATGAACACTACAACTCAAAAACCTAAGCACTAACAGTAACAGTGTGAACTCTCAAAAACAGAGTGACATCAGGTGCTCCGGAAGGGTAAGCATGTCCTGCTCTGTATACAGTACCCGTCACACCGTTAGTGGGTCAATCCAGGGCAAAGTCGAAACCGGTAATGTCAAATGCGGGAAGACGTGAATCTAGCTGCAAAATGTCAGTTTTCCCTTTTGACATTGACATTTCCTATCTATCTATAATGTCGTGGTGACAGCCATAGAATTTCTGAAGGGAAGAAAGTAACTATGGCTGAATATACATCCCTGACTAAGCAGTTTTTGTGACAGTGCTTTCGCTCTCTCTGCAAAGTCACTGTATATAATGCACGCTCTACAGTAACGAGCTAATTATGAAATACACACTCCATATGCTGGGGAGGTGGGGAAAGTTCACAACTGGAAAGTCAAAATCATCACGTTTGTCATATAATCTAGATTTCAGACGTCCATGTTCGTCAATGTATAACAACAGGTCCAGTTATGAAGCAGAATTTGGTGTATCGGTTGTAGTTCACTGGGGTAGATGCGATGTAAATAATCTTTAAATCTTGGGTTATTAAGAGAAAGTACATCGTCTATATATCTGAAGCTGAAATTAAAAGTGAAGAAAAATCATAACTGTCGACAGATGAAACTGGTTTTGTATTAACTGCAATTTATCTAAAACTTCAAAAGAATTTTTTACACTCCAAAAGCAATTGACACCAGAGTTTTGATAAGTTTTTTTTCACAAAATTTTATAATGAACTCCTTTATACAAGAAAGTTCACTCGTTAAATGGATGGACAAGGTAGTAGTAGAAAAGTTGCTCGATGGCGAAAAAAAGCGATGCTTGTAGGGGTTTTTTGTGAAGCTTAGGAATCCAGTACATTGTAGGCAAGATGTTATCTTTAGGTGGAACTTTGAGCATTTCTCTATCCTTATGATGTTGTTAAGTGACAGTTTGTTCATCACAATTCGTGCGTTTGAAAGTATTAGAGTACATTTGTATTTCTTTCAAATGGCAGCAACGTTGTTGGAAGCTTTGTCAACAGGTACAAACACATATTTTTTGCCAATATCTCAATTTAGACTTAATTCTATTAACAGACAGCTTAAGTTGTGGCTTATCATAATTATCTTTATAAAAGTTAATTCTATTGGTGACTTTGGTAATAATTTTATCTTTGAACAAATTAAGTGCGTGTATGTCTGCACTTTCGCGTTTGCACCATTTTATACAATACTTAATGACTGCGTCTTTAATTATATCAAAACAAGCTTGCCAGTTAGTTTTGGAATGTGGGCGATATTTAGGCCCTTTTCTAGAGAACTTTTTTATCTTCAATGATGTTTAAATTTCCCGTTAAAATATGTCCACAAGGGTCATAGCGGTATGGTGACATGGAACAGTCTCAGCTGCTAGGGTAGTTCTTCTTTAAATAGCATCACAGGTGATAGAGGTGTAATTGAAAAAAAATCTTCGGGAAGTTTTGAGTAGTGCAGCAGACTAGGCTCCTTGAGCTAGCCGGCAGTTTAGCGGCGAGCACACCTTGTCCCATCTTTCTAAATTACGTATTTTCTTTTTCTCTCCTTTCAAGATTTTGGTCAAGGAGTTAGTAGTCTACCTGTATTTGATTTTATTCGTATGTGTTTATACTATAGGGAAACGGAACAGATAAAGGGGAGGTTTGGGTACCCATAAACCGGTTTAACCCTACCACTGGCTTTTGCTAGTGCCGGTACCAAGTCCGACTGTCCCGAGTTCCTATCGTTGTCTACGTTTGTCTTTTGTCTTTTACGTATTTTTCCTGTGCAGTTCCCTTGCAAATTGTTGCATGTACTTATAATTGTCAGCCATTGTAGGTGTTTCTTGTTATCCATTTTTCAACTTCTAGTAGGTTTTTTACAAGAAAATGAAATGATGGGCATATCCTATTGTCAAAATATGCGGGTATAAGTTTTTGAATATCTGAGTCCAGAAAAATGTTTGCAATATCCTTTATTAATATATTCAATTTTAAAAAAATTGTTTAATATGTTCATCGAGTTTGTCGATTCTCGGAAAAAGCTCATGATAGCAAAATGCATTTCTGTCTTAAAACAGAGACTTGTATATTGTTTTAGATGTAATTTAGATCTTTGACCAGTTTTACATGGAATGACATTCCACGATTTTTAAAACCAGGGTCTGTCACTTTGTATTTATTAACTTCCTGGTAATTAATTTTGATTGAGACCATTGAGATTCCCAGGCGTGTAAAATATAGTGAATAATTTCTTCTCAATATTTTTTCTTTCTCATTTTATAGTTAATGCAGTGTACTTGAATTATAGTGTAATACCTATTTTTGAGCATGTAACTTACTGCTGATATGTAATCTACAGAAGACGGATTAATATAACCTTAAGCTTGTTTCCGAATCCTATTCTTGATTGTTTGTATAACTTTCGTGTATATGTATTATGTTCAATAAAACAAGTTTAACTTTCATGTTTGCAGGGAACATAGAAACAACGGCAGTACAATACCGAAGAAACAAAGGAGTAAAATTTACAAAAATCGAAGTCCAAAGAAATTGTCAAAAGGAGAACACAGAAAACAATGACGTCAGACACAGAAAATAATGACGTTAGACAGATACAAAGAAAATGTAAAAATGTAACTAATATTGAGATTTGACCAATTATCGTGATAAACGGAAAACAATGTATTATAATTCTTTTCTATTTGTTATGACATTGGTGATCCTAAATGAAAGAGGCATGGGTCGTTATCTTGTTGCCAGTCCTCTATTTCTTTTATATTTTTTCCTCATCATTTGATTTTGAATGGCATGATTTGAACCATCTCTTCGCAGAAGTTGAAAATTAAATAATCTTATTTGAAATAGTGATGGTAAGAACTAATTTCCTAAATTTCATCAACACCCACTATATCTAGAAATTGACAGCATACTTGCATAATAGATCAACCAGGGTATGAGGAAAAGGTTCACAACATATGATTGTTTTGTGATTGTTTTTATGTTTTGTTAATTTTTTTTTAATTGAAAAACAAAGAAATCTGAATAAGAATTTGATTTATTTAATAAATTTTACTGCTTTAACTTGGAGAAACGTAAATATAGTTCTTGCAGTGTGGAGTCCTTAAAAAGATTCCCCGTGCGAGAGATGTATGCTCTCTATATTTTTCAGTTATGTCGTATTGTGCGTGAGAGAATTTTTCATATGGATATACTATTGATACTTTCTAATTTTGGCATTTATTTTTGTAATTTCGAAATGTAATCCACCTGTTTTGAGTGGCCACATCTCACTCTTTTATAACGCCAGGTTTTCTTACATTCGACTCGGTGAGTGCCCTGTGTTTGTCTATATGTTGTAATCGTCCACTAGCTTAAGACACTAATGCTTTTGTCGGGCAAAGGATGACAGTGATTGTAAGAGCACTTTGCCAGTTTAATTGATGCTTATTGACAATTCCGCGACCATGACCAATGAAGACATGGATGTAGCGTTGCTCGACAATTAGCAAAGAATTCCGCTTAAACCAGTGCTAGGGGCCGTCTTTAACTTACTATAAGGTATGAGCAAACCTCCTTGTTGAAGGCCTGATGGTGACTTCAGGATGAAGAACGACAATAAAAGCGTTGTTCCTTTGCTTGTTTTTTACCATGTATTTGTAGAGACTTTGTCTCATGTGCATTTACTCCATATCCTTTTATTCACCATTTACGACTGGAGTTTGTCTCTCCTGCAGTGTGAAGTCCGTATAAAGATTCCCCGAGCGAGAGATGTATGCTCTCTATATTTTTCAGTTATGGTGTACTTGTGCGTGAGAGAATTTCTCATATGGATAAACTATTCTTACTTTCACATTTTGGTATTTTTTTGTAATTTCGAAATGTAATCCAGACCACCTGTTTTAAGTGCCCACATCTCACTATGTTATAACGCCACGTTTTCAGACCACATGTCAATATTTAATAACGCCAGGTTTTCTTACATTCGACTCGATGAGTGCCCTGTGTTTGTCTATATGTTGTAATCGTCCACTAGCTTAAGACACTAGTGCTTTTGTCGGGCAAAAGATGACAGTGATTGTAAGAGAACTTTGCAAGTTTAATTGATGTTTGTTGACAATCCCGCACCCATGACCAATGAAGACATGGATGTCGCATTGCTCGACATTTAGCAAAGAATTCCGCTTAAACCAGTGCTAGGGGCCGTCTTTAACTTACTATGAGGTATAAGCAAAGCTCATTGTTGAATGCCTCATGGTGACTTCAAGATGAAGAACAACAATAAAAGCGTTGTTACTTTGCCTGCTTTTTTACCATGTATTTGTAGAGACTTTGTCTCATGNTGCAATTATCACAGTGTTTCTACCACATTTCATTTTTACGACAGACATATTTCAAAAATATGATAATCAAGCTATCCAAAACGACTGAGAAATCGAATAGGGTATTTGGGTCATTTAAACTTTTCAAATAAGCGACGTTTGCTTAATTCGCCTCTCTACTAATATCCTTTTATTCACTATATATTTTTTTCAACAAAAACATTAGTTTGGCGACCTGATTATAAAATTTCTTGCTTTTCTTTTCAATTTTTAAGAGAGAAACGTTATGCTAAAACATTAAAGAAACATTATGTGAATAACGACAATTACCTTCCATTCCCTACGTCATCTATTCGTGTTTTCGCTTCATACTCTCTCGTCTCCTTGTCGTCGCGTTCAAGACATAGGTCTCATGTTGACTTCAAGATGAAGAACAACAATAAAAGCGTTGTTCCTTTGCTTGTTTTTTACCATGTATTTGAAAAGACTCTGTCTCATGTGCATTTACTCCATATCCTTTTATTCTCCATGATCTGCCGGGTACAGTTTTGCTTTGAAACTACCATTTAAAAAAAATAAATAAAACATCGTGCATATAGCAGTAATCGCTCACCCTGTTCCTGCATCCGGTCGTGATGGTGAGTGAACACATCCATGTTATTCTTGAAGCTCTATCTTTTCACATGATTTGACCCTTAAACAATGTACATGTAGCAACTCTTCTTTGTACTTTAACGCCGCCATGAGGACTTCACTACAGATCATATGAGTTGATATTGCAAATGATTTATATAATACAATTTAAATACCTTTGCGAGTCTGCAAAATATGTTTCAAATAAAAGCAAAAATTATATAAATAATGGTTAATATTCAATATGTGGTAAATATTACTCAAGGGAAATAAAGGTTGCTCAACGTCTGGGAAAAAATTACATATTTTGATCATGTTTTTTGTTCTACCCCTGTGTGTATAGTGCGGAAGGAAGAATGCAGTTAACAAGGTAATAAATTGTCTAAAGAAATATCAGAAAATTTGTTATTAGTGTCAATAAAAATGCACAATGACGTCACATTTCTGACACTTTCAGGATTCCCATCCGATAATACAATTGTCAGAAATAAACTATTAGACAAGAGTATTTTTCTAATGCTTCAGTATGTCTATATTATGTAATTTCTGACATAAAACGACAAAAAGACGATAACCAAAAATGGTTTAATGTTTTAGTGTCTGATCAAAGTTAAATAGTCTGAGATCCTTTCTGATGTAAAGTACAACGAACCGTCGCATACCGATATTCTTATCTGATAATCAATCTGTATGGATTTCCGAATATTTGATTAGATGTGCTCTGAGGATACATAAAGTGCGCATATGCAGAAACCTAATCAACAGTTACTTTGGTATTTTGTGAATCATAAAACACAACCCCGAGTAATAATCTAGACATGCTCACATAAAATTAGCGAGGAGTACGACAGGGTTATATTTATCAATCAACCGTCATGTTAAAATTGACATAAGTAAAACAAGACAGTAGCCAGGAACGATTCAAGTCCGGAAAATGTAACGTCGTACATGCTAGATCTTGTCGTAGTAAATGAGATCGTCGAAAATGGCGAGTCACACAACTTCTGATTGCTAAATACTAAATCAAAATGTAAGCTTAGTTTCTGCAGATGTTTATTGTGACAACTTATAAGTCTCAGAGTAGTAAACATTTAGCTATCAACGAATGTGTAAAAAGCTAATGAAAAATAAATAATCCAGTGGACTGAAATTAACTAAGGGCAGGTTTGTGCACGAGGGGAGATTGTCCTTTGGTGCAAATTTTAGGTATTTTAACGGGGCATATAAATTGCTTTCCAAAAATGGGAGCATACGTATGGTTACATTATTTACTTCAGTAGTTAACAGAAATGTTGTTTTCAATAAGAAATGTAAACTTCACGTGACTTTATGTAATCTTTTCATAACTGAAAAACTAAAACATCAGGGTTTTCGTTATCATAAACTAGTTAAAACCTTTACTAAATTTTATCCTCGATATAAAGACTTAGTTCATAAATACAATGCAACCTGTAAACATCTAAACAAGGCTGGTATTTCACATCCCTTATTTTACGGTAATTTTTTTACATAAGAGTAAAAAATACTGAAACTCGCCTAACAACCTTATAAAACCTTTAAATCGTCTAATACATAAGGGTTATAATTACGATATTGTCGTTAAGTCATTACGTATGGCCTTCTTTTGTATTAACATTGATTTTGTGATAGGGTCTTTGCATTTTAACTAAACACATTCTAAATTTCTAAAATCTGTATTGCATGGACACGGGTTATGTATTCCGGTATATGCATGAAATCATTATGCTAAACTCCTCACAGGAAGGAATCTTGGTGGAAGCTGTATGTGGGGGTACATAACTTACTTTGTCAGTTGGTAATGGGTCTGGTGCTGGCATGTCAGTTAACTGCTAGTAGTCTCTTGTGATTTCATGTTTATGTCCGTATATTTAGTTCTTTCAGTTTCATTTTTCACAATTGACTCAGTCCTGTTGCCAACTGAATTTTATTGTTGTTATGATTGTTTTTTTTTTTTATCACATTGGCTATAGGGGGAAGGTTTGGGCCCAATAAAACTAGTTTAACCCCGCTGCAGCGGGTTTGCGCCTGTCCTAAGTCAGGAAATTTGTTAAGCCTTTGTGTGTCTTTTCTGTTTATGTATTCTTGTATATGCATGAAATCATTTTGCGTAACTCCTCACGGGAAGGGATCTTGGTCGAAGCTGTATACTGAGGGTACATAAAATTATTTGTAATTTGGTAATGGATCTGGAGCTGGCATGTCAGTTTAGTTGCTAGTATTCTTTTGTGATTTTATGTTTATGTCCGTATATTTAGTTCTTTTAGTTTCATTTTTTACAATTGACTCAGTCCTGTTGCTAACTGAATTTTACTGTTTTCTTTATCACATTGGCTAGGGGGAAGGTTTGGGTCCAATAAAACTACTTTAACCGCGCTGCAGCAGGTTTGCGCCTGTCCTAAGTCACGAAATTTATTAAGCCTCTTTGTGTCTTGTCTTTTTTCTAGTTAACAATGAAGGGATATAGAGTAAATGCAAATAAGACAAATTCTCTACAAATACATGGTAATAATAAGCAATGGAACAACGCTTTTATTGTAGTTTGTTTACTTTATGTCTATAGGAGTCTAGGACGATGTTTATTTCACTGAACTTGATTACTCTTTATTCAGGGGCCGACTCCGACCTGCCGTTGGGTATGGGGTTTTCTCACCGTTCATTGAAGATCTTATGGTGGCTTTGATTTGTTATTACTCCTCTTTGGGTCGTTGTCTCTTTGGCACATTCCCAGTTTCCCTTCTTTTTTCTGTTTACGTGTATGTTTTTTAACTTAGCGTGAAACCTAAGTACAATTATCCCCCTGCCAGAGCCTTGCCAATGTAGCATACATGTTATCTTTGTGTTGTATTTGTCTTGTTGTTTCAATATATGATCCCACTATAAAAATCATTTACTAGTTTTCTCTTTTCTATCCTGTTGCTATTTCATTTGTATCATTCATGTTTTTTTTTAAATCATATTAAGTTTTCAAACGAAAGAAACCTTTTAATAAAGTAAGTGAACTGTATAAATCACGTACAGAGACAAAAGAAGATTTTCTTAACTTTCTGTATCTATAATGATTTCACCAATTAATTTACACAATTTATGTCTCTACATTTGAAAGTCTATAAACCGAAATAAATGTAAAAGCTGATAAAGAAAAAAGAACCAATAGGATGTAAAATCGTGAATAAGAAATTATAATCAAACAGATCTTAAACGAAAATCATAATGTTGATAGAGATATCTATACATTTCATTTGTTTTTATCTATATAAAAGAAAGATTAAAAATAAACTCAATGCAAATATCAAGGCAAATTTCAAAACAAAATAAGATGGTAAAAAATTATTTCAATTGCAATATTGGGACATCAGTAGAAATACTTTTGGGAACGATACAAAAAAGAAAAACCTGACATATATGATGCAACTAAAACAATTTAACCTTAAGACAATAGACCTAGGACTTTTTTTTATCTGCGGCACATTTCGTTGCATGTACTTAATTCCTGATTGATTTGTGTTATGACAAACAAAGTAATACAAACCAACTTTGTATATATAAATTAAATAATGGTTGTACTTTTATATTGTATATCAAATTATTGACCTTCGGGTAAAGAAGCTGCTCATCGTCTGGTAAAAACAAATTGATTTTAGTGCTCAGATAATACATTTTGTCTATTGGTTTAATTTCTAGAGGTTATAAGTTCTTTGGAGAAAATGCGTGGTTCATAATAAATAACAAAATACCGAATTTACCGTCAATTTAGTTCCTGCATATGTGTATTTCTACAGCTTATGTCTCTTCAGTTCTTCAGTGAAGATCAAAGCAAAACATTTGGAACTCCGTAGAAATGCGTGTAAAAGCTGCTAGAGAACAGATAACCGATAGGAGATAAATAGGAATGCCAAACTATAGCCAAGGACAGAGCTATGCATTAGCGGGGTACATGTACTCCTTGGTTTTAAACAAAATTTTGTAGATATGGCAAGTTCAAAATAAAATCCGTTTTCGGGTCTGCACCGAAGTACTGACGACTGGGTTGGTGAATACCCTCGGAGACTAACAATCCAACAGCAGAGGAATCGACCCAGTGGTGATAAATAATGAAATACCGAAGTCACAGTTAATTTGATATCTGCAAATGTGCATTTCGACGACTTGTGTTTTTGTCAGTGCGGATCAAATCAAAATATTTGGTAGTGAATAAAGTGTTACAATTGATGAAGGAAAGCATCCTATAATTATGGTGAAGGATGTTATATATATGACTAACTTAAAGTACCAGGGTTTTTAAATAAAAGTGAGGAGACCATGTTATTTCTATTTCATATGCATAAAGCAAATTGATATCAAACTGCGACATTTGAAAAAATATCGTCAAAACGAGATAATAAGCAGCAAAAGCAACCTGATATATGCCAATTTTCTTTAAATTTCAACGAAGAGAATTTTAGTTTTCCTTGAAATCTTTGTTTATTATTCTCAGTTCTGTTCTTGATGCTTAAGAAATGTAGGCATAATCTGCTTAAAACTTAGTTTCAATAACACTGTCAATACCAAAAAATATGCCAAGTCCCTATTATATCAGTAATTTGGAACCCTTTAAATACATAGGAAAACGAATACCGAAGCAACAATAATGGAAGGGGAGTCTAATATCAAAAATCCAAAAACATGTAAACGGCAATCCATATCCAGCACGAATCGAGACAGCATGACAAAGACAAAAACAAATAAACAAAAATGAACAATAGACAGGTACCAATCTTTAGAAGTATATGGAGTTTGGCATCACAGTCATAATATAAGATGATATATATAGTGCTAATATTGTACATTACGGTTGTCGATTATATTTCCTAATTTCCTTGATGAATTGGCTTATATTTTAAACATTGACAAAATGATTTATCTGCATTTATTTGTATGTTTCAATACAATGCTGATTGTTGCATGATACTTTTTTGTAAAGTGATAATAAAATCGAAATAATTTTAATTTCAAGAAAACTGTCACGCCAAAATGAAATTGTGTCATCTTTTGTGCAGTTATTTTTTTTTTATCTCATAGACAAATTGGAGAAGATAAAATATTTTTTCTCAGCTTAATTATGTCTCTTGACTAAAGTAATGTCATGAAAAATTTATTACAAGCTGCGTTTTTTTTCAACATAGAATCCGGATGCCCATGGGAACTAACTGCGGGCCACTTTTTTCTGATCTCTTTCTTTTTTCCTATGAGGCCAAGTTTTTCCAAGGGCTAACACAGAAAAAACAAGAACAATTAGCCCCGTCCTTTAATTTCAGCCTCCGCTACATAGACGATGTACTAAGGAATATTTACACCAGATCTATCCCAATGAGCTTGATATTAAAGAGACTCATGATACACATACTTTAGTTTGTACTTAATTTCTGAGCAGCAATGCCTACCTCTCCAGCCTATGGAATGCACATTTCACAGTTGATTCGTTACTGTCGAGAATGTCACTGTAGTTTTTTTTTTTTTCATTTATTTATTTATTTTTTTTTGATAGAGCAAAAATACTGTGCCAAAAGCTGCTAAGTCTGCTATTTGTTCAGCCTTTGCTACTTTAATCCCTTTGAAATTATATGGCCGTCGTCATGACATCATAATTTATTTTCTGCATATGGGCATGTCGACACCTTATACCTCATCAGTGGAGATCAAACAACACCTTTGGACGACCATCAACCGGAAAACGTGTAAAAGCTGATAGAGAACAAAAATCCAAAAGGGTCTAAAAGAAAAGCTAGAATTCAGCTAAGGACAGAGCTACGAACATGTATGCATTTGGGAGATACTCCTTAGTTTTAAGCAAACTTTTGTAAAATTAAATTATTGCAATCATTTTTTACCTTTGAAACTATGATTCAAATCGTGATTTTCAGTTCATCAACAGGTTTACATATTGACAAGTGACAAAAATGAGTTATCTCATTCTAAGCATACATACAACCATTTGGTAAAAAATTCGCAAAATATTTAACATGAATGGAGGTGATCACAAAATTACCGAATAGAGTTGTTAAGAATCGAAGTCCATGAGACCAACACAAATAAGATGGAAACAACCGGAAAAAATTGTCGACTGCAACGTTTCCAACTTGGTACATTGTACAGGCATTTCAAAAGCAATGGTGATTTAAACGGTTTTTTGGCATGCCATATGAATATTGTTTTATATTTAAGGGATAGACCTGGGGTGGGGGAGATAACTTTGTTTAGTACTTTTCTAATGCTTACATAAATGAAAAGAATCATTGCGATAGGTATCGTTAAATTTTGAAATTGTAAATAATCATTGAAGGGATATGGAGTAAATGCAAATGAGACAAAATCTCTCTAAATTCATGGTAAAAACAAGCAATGGCACATCGCTTTATTGTTGTTCTTCATCTTGAAGACCCCATGAGGCCTTCAATATATATTTTTTCAAAGCATATAAATATTTATTTTGTAAAAATTTGCAAAAGTTTGCTTAATGCTAAGGAGTATCTCCCTCATGCATAGCTCTGTCCTTAGCTGGAGTTTGGCTTTTCTATTTAGATCTTTTTGGTTATTTGTTATCTATCAGATTTTACATATTTTGTGGTTAAAAGACTTTCCAGTGTTTTGGTTTGGGCTGCACTAATGAGACATTCGTTGTCGAAATGCGCATATGCTGAAAATAAATTAACAGCAACTGCGGTTTCTGGTTATTTATTTGTTCTTAATGAATTTTGTGGGCATTCACTGGTCTTTGAATACACGAAAGTTGAATGTTTGTTGATATAAGTGGCCAATCAGAGAGTCGTCATATTTTTTTCACAAGGGACTGATATAAATTAAAGAACATTATGAATAATCCTTTCAGAGGAATTCGTTGAAGTCTTGATTAATAAAGCGGTCACGGAAAAAAACTTTGTCTAATGATATAAACTTTGCATAGTTTTTGTATGCTCTTGCAATAAGAATCAAATGTGATGCATATAAAACATAGAGGGAGAAGTAAGGATATTATTGGCCATGTTTAGAAAATTGATGATATTGAAATTAAAGACGTCTCTTTGGGCATAGATTTTAGTACCTAGATGACATTTTCCGTCAAATTCAACGTGTAAGTCCAAAAAATAATGTTGATCTAAAGGTTTCTACGGTTTCATTCAATTCTTACTTCAGAGGATATATTGAGGGGAAACATTAGGCAAAAGATTTGTTATGAATGGAAAGAACTTTAGCAATGTATCTAAAAGTGAGAAACAAAGATCTAGCATTGTTAATTTTATGAGCTTTTACGTGTCCATCGTATGACTAACTTTTACAGTTAAAGCGTTTAAGGGGATAGGCCTGGGTAAGCCTAAAATTTTCCACTCGTTTAATTTTTTTTTAATATTTTCAGTATTGCAACTACATATGTTCATGTTGACTGTAAGCAATTGTTAACAATTTTTACCGTCCCGTTTTCTGACTAGTGGTCCTCAAAGATACCATGTTTCCTCATATTATTTTTTTTCCGTTCAGGACTTAATTTTGGTGTATAAAATTTGCTCCAATTAAATTTGTATTGAATGTAAAATTATTTCAAATGCAAAATTCTACAGTATAAAAGTAAGCATGTATAATGATGGCAAATTTTTATCGTTTGGTCTGAAATACATAGGTGTTCTAAACAGTATAGACGAAAAAGTTACTCTGTTTTGATCAGTATTTAACACTTCTTGTAAAAAATTCAGTCGTTTAATTTTCACCAAAAACTGAGAAAAGAAAGTAAACTAGTTTATATAAGATATATATTAAGATTTTCGAAAACTCTACCGTTCTATTTTTTTCTAAATTTAGAATAAAGTGTGTAAAAATCGATAAAATTGCTGAATCTATGATTTAAATTACCCCCTTACAAGAAATCTGACTTCATTCATTAATTTTAGATATCGTTGAAAAAATGTAGTGTAAATGCACTCGTTATACATAACTAAATGTTTGATTGCTGTTATTACAAAATGAGTATTTATTTGAGTTTGGATAAAATATTTACAATTTCAAAATTTTAACGATGAAAACCGCAATGATTCTTTTTATTTATGTAAGCATTAGAAAAGTACAAAACAGAGTTATCTCCCCCTACCCCAGGTCTGTCTCCTTACATATAAAACAATATTCATTTGGCATGCCATAAAAAACCGGTTTAACCCACCATTGCTTTTGAAATGCCTGTACCAAGTCAGCAATCCAATATCCAGTTATGTATAACGAGTGCATGAACTCTACATTTTTTCAACGATATCTAAAATTAATGAAAATTTGCAAAAGTCAGATTTATTGCAAGGGAGGTAATTTAAATCATAGATTCAGCAATTTTATCGATTATTACACACTTTATTCTAAATTTAGAAAAATTAGAACGGTAGAATTTTTTCTAAAATCTTAATATATCTTAAATGAACTAGTTTTCTTTCTTATCTTAGTTTTTGGTGGAAATTAAACGACTGAAGTTTTCGCAAGAGGTGTTTAATACTGATCAAAATAGAGTAAACTTTTCCGACTATACTATTCAGAACACCTATGTATTTCAGAACAAACAACAAAAATTTACTATCATTATACATGCCTACGTTCACATAGATTTATTCTACTGAATTTTGCATTTGAAATAATTTTATATCCAATACAAATTTAATTAGAGAAAATTTTATACACCAAAATCAAGTCCTGAACGGACAAAATAATATGAGGAAACATGGTATCTTTGAGGACCACTAATCAAAAAACGGGACGGTAAAAATTGTTGAAAATTGCTTACAGTCAACATGAACATACGTAGTTGCAGTACTGAAAATATTTAAAAAAAAAACGAGTGGAAAAGTTTAGGCTTACCCAGGCCTAGCGTCTTAAACGCTTTAAGTGTAAAAGTTAGTAATACGATGGACTCGTAAAAGCGCATAAAATTAAAGATGCTAGATCATTTTTTCTCACTTATAGATACATTGCTAAAGTTCTGTCCATTCATAACAAATCTTTTGCTTAATATATCCTCCGAAGTAAGAATTGAATAAAACCGTAGAAACCTTTTGATCAACATTATTTTTGGATTACATGTTGAATTGGACGGAAAATGTGATCTAGGTACTAAAATTTTCGACCAATAATATGACGACTCTCTGATTGGTTACTTATACCATCAAACATTCAACCTTCGTGTATTCAAAGATCAGCGAATGCCCCCAAAATTCATTAAGAACAAATAAATAACAAACTACCGAAGTTGCTGTTAAATTCATTTTCTGCATATGCGCATTTCGACAACTTATGTCTCATCAGTGCAGGTCAAACCAAAACACTTGGAAGTCTATTAACCAAAAAACATGTAAAATTTGGTATCCGAAATTCTTAGTTATTTTCCTAAACAAAAATTATCGCAGAAAAAAACTGATAAAAAGAAAAGAAAAAAAAAAGAGAGAAAACAATAATAAATTAGCATATTCAATAAATAATAATGAATACGTACTAATATTTTACCAATTATATGTAATTTAAGTTTGTTAGAACTGTAAGTGAACATGCATGCTGATACTAACAGAACAAACAAGTTAAACCATGCACAGAACAACAATATTAATTTTAGCCTTTTGATGTGTGTTTTGCATAAACAACAATTGTGAGAAATGTGGAAGGCCGGACGGACAGACAGATATCAATTTGATAAAAGCAATCATCTTTTTTATATATTAAAGCAACAAAGAATATACATAAATAGACAGACAACTGCCATGTGATTAGTATTGCCCTTCCATTATACTGAATATAAACAGCTTAAATATCACATCATTCTAATTAATTTAAATATTTTTATGAGCACAGACACACGGACAATAAATTCTTGCCTCGAGAAATTTAAAAGAGCTGGGCTATATTTGTGGCATTACTTGATCGACACCTTATCAGATGACGTCTGCTTTTTATTTTTATCAATATCATGAATATAATCGCCATTTACACGTTATCACATATATTATAGGGTAAATTACACTTTTGTTGTTTATGATCAAGGACGTATAATGAGATTATAAGTTAGTCCTTATTTATGATTGAAAGAAAAGTCATCTGCGTGTTGTCTTTTACAGTTTGCAAATCGTTACTGGTTGCAATTTTGAAATGAAAATAAGAATATTTTTCCCTATAAAAAATACAACTTAATCAGTTCAATGTTTCTTTGTGTTTTATCTTATTGATGAAAAATATTAAGATTCATGGTACTGCGAGACAAATATAGTAAAATACTTTAGTATAAATTTGATTTGTATAAACCCAAAATACTTGAAAGTATATAGGTAGGCAACAAAAACCACAATATTTATTGTTTAGTTCATTTTACATTATAACCATGGAACGGAAAACTGAAGTGGGACTTTTTATACGATATATAGAGGGTAAAAATATTTTCATTTCATTTTCATTCTTCATATTGATGTTGTGTATTGATGTACACTTAGTATATTTTATAGTTTACCCAAACCCATATCTATTCTGTCATCTTTTTGTCTTAAATAGTTTGAAATTATGGAAAAATGAGTACTGGTTGTATTAAAATTGGGTGTATGAACTGCAGAGGCTTGTAATCAGATAATGTCAAGAGACGAGATATATTTGCAAAGTGTAGAGAGAATTTTGATATTGCTTTTCTTGTTGATACTCATTGCAAAAAAGAACTTGAACCATATTTGACTGCAGAGTGGGGATATAAAATTTTATATAGTTCTCATACCACGAGCAGCAGGGGCGTGGCTATCTTGTTTCGAAACACAATTGCCTTTGAAATTTTGGGGGAAAAATTACTTCCAAGTGGAAATTATTTAATTCTAGACGTAAAAATTTTTAATAATCGAATGACATTAGTAGTTGTATATGGTCCAAATGAAGATAATCCAGACTTTTTTGAATTGCTTCAAAAAGATATAGAAAATTTTGGTAATACCTCAATAATAATCGGAGGCGATTGGAACTTACCTCAAGATTATGATATTGATACATTGAATTTTTTACATATAAATAACGAAAAGGCTCAGAAAAGGGTCCATGAAATGATGTCTGAATTAGATTTGGTTGATGTATATAGAGAAATGCATCCAGATATAAAAAGATTTTCTTTGAGGGGTCCAAATAGAAAACAGGCAAGGCTGGATTATTTTTTAATTTCTTCAGATTTTTATCAATTAGCTTCATCTTGTGATATAGATATTGCATATAGATCTGACCATTCACCTATATCTCTATCAATCCAGTTTAATACTTTTGAGAAAGGAAAAGGGACTTGGAAGATTAATAATTCTCTTTTATATGATAGGGAATATATTTCACTTGTTAAATCTTGCATTGTGGAATGTGTAGATCCGTATAAAATTAGAGATTCAGAAAATATGGAGGATCTGGAACTTAGTATCTCAGATAATCTATTTGGGGAGACACTAAAAATGATGATGAGGGGCAAGACAATATCATATTCGTCGTTTAAAAAGAAAGAGCGTGATGGGAAGGAAAAAGAGTTAGAGAATAAAAATCTTCATCATAGTGCAGAATTGGAACAAAATAAGGAGGCAATTACACAGCTTGAACTGGAATTGAAAACATTGCGGGAAGGTAGAATAAAAGGGGCAATTTTAAGAGCTAAAGTAAAGTGGCAAGTTGAAGGGGAAAGAAGCACAAAACTTTTGTAATTTGGAAAAAAAGACATTACACTGAAAAAATTATTCCCTCTTTGATTTTAGATAATGGTGAAAATGTTATTGATCAAGTAAAAATTCGTGAAGAACAAAAATTGTATTATGAATTACTTTACACATCACGTAAAACGATTATAAATGAAACTCCTAAGCAGATTTTTTTTTCTAGTGAAAATCCTTTTATTAAAATATTATCTCATGATCAAAAAGAAAGTTTGGAAGGAGAGATAGCAATGGAAGAAGTCCATCTTGCTACAAGAAATATGAATAATGGAAAATCGCCTGGATTAGATGGGTATACTGTAGAATTTTATAAATTCTTTTGGCATGATCTTAAAACCTTCCTGTTGCGCTCTTTCAAGTAACCTTTCCAGAATGGTCATTTGTCAGTCTCACAAACAAATGGTGTTATAACTTGTTTACCAAAAGAGGGAAAACCCAAACAATATTTAAAAAATTGGCGTCCTATTTCATTACTTAATGTGGATTATAAAATAATCTCAACATGTATTGCAAATAGAATTAAGCAAGTATTAGATCATCTCATAAGTGAAACTCAAACTGGTTTTATGAAAGGTAGATATATAGGTGAGTGCACCCGTCCTGTATATGATTTAACAGAAAGAACTGAAGATGAAAATATTCCAGGCCTGTTGGTTCTTTTGGACTTTGAAAAAGCTTTTGACTCGTTAGAATGGAATTTTATATGTTCATCTCTGGAATTTTTAGGTTTTGGTAAAACAATAGTAAAATGGTTTAAAGTTTTATATAAAAGTTCCAAAAGCTGTGTTCAGAATAACGAATTCTTATCTGACTTTTTTCCAATAGAAAGAGGGGTACGACAAGTGGATCCTTTATCTCCTTATCTATTTATTTTATGTTTAGAATTGCTTAGTGCAGCTGTAAAGTTTGATAATAATATTAATGGTATAAAAATTGAAAATTCAGAATATTTACTCAGCCAGTATGCTGATGACTCGACATTAATTTTAGAGGACAGTGAAGAAAGTTTGAATAGTGCTTTGAACAAGATAGACCTTTTTGCTTCCTGCCCTGGTTTGAAGACAAATTTTGATAAAACACAAGCAGTATGGATTGGGGCAAGGCGGGGCTGTGGTGAGGAACTTAATACAGAGAAAAATATATCTTGGATTCATTCTGGTGATTTTAAACTTCTTGGTATAAAATTTAGTCTTTCTAAAGCCAATATCTTCATGGATAATTATATTGAAAAGATCCAGAAAATTAAGAATCTATTATGTGACTGGTCATTTAGAAATATAACTATTTATGGAAAAATTGTAGTCGTTAAAACATTGGCACTACCTATTCTTGTGCAATGTTTTACAGTCTTGCCAAATCCACCAAATGCAGTTTTAAAGGAAATCCAGACTCTATTTTTTAAATTTGTTTGGAATGGAAAATGTGACAAAATAAAGAGAAATGTACTTATTTCAAATTATAGCGAAGGCGGGTTAAAAATGCCACACAAAGATTCATTTATAAATGCGTTGACAATATCTTGGATAAAAAAAGTATTAGATCCAGAAAATCATTCAGCCTGGAAAGTATTGTTATCTGATAATCTTGAAAAATATGGCGAGGAAAATATGTGGCAGTTCACTAAGTCTGGTCTTGGTTATATTGCAAAGAATTTTAAACAGTTTTGGCAGGATGTTATTTCTTCCTGGGTTTCACTCTGTAAAAATCCCACCATATCCTATCGCAACCTTTATTTCTAAATGATAAAATAAAAATGGGGGGGGGAAGTGTTTTTTATAAAAGCTGAATAAAAAACGGTGTATTTTTTATAAATGATATAATAAATGAAGATGGAAATTTTTATAATTTTGATAATTTTCGTAGAACTTTTAACTTCGAGACAAATTTCCTTGAATTCTATGGACTTTTGCAGTCATTGCCTCATGACTGGAGAAATATGCTTGTTACAAATGCTATATCCAAATTAGATTCTGTTTCTAATGAAAATATTCATACCATTAAAAAGGTAGATAAAGTTTCTAAACATTTTTACAATCTATTTATTGATAAAAATAAAGAGTCACCAACTAAAATTAAACAAAAATGGGAGTATAATCTGGGAGTAGATATACAAGAGGAGGATTGGGATTTCTTTTTTACTGTTCCTCTACTGGTAACTGATGATTCCAATCTTCGTGCATTCCAATTTAAATTACTCCATAGAATTCTTGGAATAAACAGTCTACTTTTGAAATGTAACTATAGCGAAACAGAATTGTGCACTTTTTGCTCTCAAACCAAAGAGACTTATATACACCTTTTTTATGAATGTAGTTGTGTTAGGACACTTTGGTTAAAGTTTTGCACAGAATTAAAGGACAAATGTAACTTGATCTTTAAGCCTAATATATCTGATATATTGCTAGGGGTTATCTCCCATGAACAAAAAGATATTTTGAACACTTGTATTTTGATTTTAAAGAAATATATTTATTTGTGTAGAGTAAAGTTAAAAATTCCTCAGTTTAAAGAAGCTATTGAATGGTTGAAATATTATAATAGGATTGATATAGCCTCTGGAAGTTTATACTCCATCAAAAAGAAAAACAAAATAACATTGAAATGGGCAAATATTGAAAATATTATTATTAATGGGAACGGGGAGTGATTTTTAAATTCAAGATGAAATATGATTTGATTTTGTATATGTGCAGACTATGTGTAATTATTTGGTAACCATTATATGTAGATCAAGCTGTTAAATTATTTTATATTTTTTTTTTCTGAAAAGGTGTTAAAAATGAAATTGGTGCCAATAATTATTATTTTATAATTGACATGTATTTTGATATTACATGCTTCTTTTAAATTGAGATATATTGATTTGTATTTGATATATGAAAATGATATGAAAATAATAAAATTATATATTACAAAAAAAACATGTAAAAGCTGATAGAAAACAATTAACCAAAAGGATCTAAATAGAAAAGCCAAACTTCAGCTAAGGCCAGAGCTATGCATGAGGGAGATACTCCTTAATTTTAAACAAAATTTGGTAGAATTTAGATATTGCAAGTTTCAATACAATCGGGTTTCGGGTCAGCACCGCAGTACTGACTACTGGTTTGGCGAATATCCTTGGGGACTAACATCCCACCAGCAGATGCATCGGCCCAGTGGTAATAAATAACAAAATACCGAAGTTACTGTAAATTTATTTTCTGCATATGCGCATTTCGACAACTTATGTCTCATCAGTACAGATCAAACCAAAACACTTGGAAGTCCATTTACCTAAAAACATGTTAAAGCTAAAGGAATGAATGAAAGAAAAATAAATTTTATTTTATTGGAAAAGAGATAACGTCTTTAGAAATACTATTTGAAATGGCAAAAAATGAGAAAGCCTTTCTACTGATGCAATTGATATAAAATAGCTAGAGTACATTTCTTTTTACATACTGAAGTCATAATTGTTTTGTGTTTCAAAAGACACAAATAAAAAAAAGCAACCCAATATATCTAAACTTAATAATTGTTGTACTTTTGCTTTTTGAATCGAATTATTCAACATGGGGAAGAGAAGTTGCTAAATGTCTGGTTCCGACAATTTGATTTAAGTGCGTACATTTTATATTTTGTCTTTAGTTTTTCTTATAATAAATAATTTGGAATAAAGTGATACAAATGATGAGGGATGGTGTCTAGCTATTTTTTCATGGTAACTGATATTGAAAATTTCACATCCTTTTTTTTTATAAAAATATAGACAAAGTTTTTTTTAATATTTCATGTTTAACAAAACTTGAATAAACATGAAACAATAGCAATGAAATACCGATGGAAATAAAAATGGAACCCCAAAATTGACTTAATTGGCGAAATCGAGAAAGCAACAGAACAAACAGATGAGAAATCATAAAAAAACACAAATATAACAAGTGAAAGTAAGCGTATCTCTCTTTGTTTACGGTAACCGTCAATTGTCAGTGAGCCAATCGAGGAGAAATCAAATTCGTTTTGTCAATGCAATGTGACTAATATATCAGACAGGCACTAGAATTGGTTCATATATCTTTCCTAATTTATAATCTTTAAGGGTTTCCTGCACTGTGCCATTATCCCCATGCTCATTCGAGTAGACTGTCATGTTAGAAAAGTGAGATGGTAATCATCTTTGAATCCCCTCTTTCTCGTCGAACAACCCCTCTAACAACGTTCAAAGGTCAGGAATGCGCAAAGAATTTGAAGTGAGAACCGAACCGTCAATCCTAAACGAATAATCCAAGGAGAAACGCAGCATCTGAAACAACAAAGAACACAGACACAACATGAGTAAGACGCAGAAAACGAAAATGAAGACACACACACACACAAAGATGAACAACTCGGACCCAATAAAAACCCATGGGTGCAGTACGCATCTCCTGCCTCTTATAAGACATCCGCCGTGTTGAACATGTCAAATCAATCAGTAAAGTCAAATCCAGTAGAGCTAACATCTATTAAGCTTTAAAGGGAAAGGTCTGGGGAAACAGATATCCAATAGCGGTCAACATGATGAAAAATGTCGACCGTGAAACTTCTGGAGGGATGACTTCAAGTTTTGGGTAACATACCCTTGTTTAAGTAGCCTATTTGTGAGCAACCCGGTTATATCAAGGAAGTCACTGTATCGAACACAGGCTTCAAGATTGTATGTTTTCTTTTACAATTGTTTTTTATTTGGCTTGGATAATTAGCTTGATCGGCCGCGAAGCACAATCAGGCCAACTTCTCACACTTTAAAACCTTTTCTTTTAATTTCCCGTTTTGTCAACAAAGTCGCTCATTTTCTCTGCTTTCTACGTCTAAAAAATTATAAAATACTAGGTTGAACACCAGGATCCATAGTTAAGGTAGTATAAAGATTAAAAGTAAGTACAAACGATATAGAAATTATAAAAACCGATAGTATGCAGATGTCAGGATAAAACAAATAGTCAGAATTTCAACGTTTTCGTGCAAATGAGGACCATCACATTGTTGAAAACTGTTAAATACTGCCAAATGTTCATAAAAGTGTTGTGCTTATCGTTAAAATTTAATCGAAATAATGGTATGTTACATTTACTTCATAACCTTTCTTGTTCCGTTTACTCATAGCAAATAACTAAATACCGAGGTTACTGTGAATTTACTTTCCGTATATGCGCATCTCGACAACTTATGTCTCTTCAGTGCAGATAAAATCTAAACGTTTGGAAGCTGTGAAATTTTATTTGTATTGTGTCGTATCAAATAATTGACTATTTTTTATAATTATTATCACGTAGACAAAATTAGAGAACGAGAACCAAAATTTAGAAGATAAACAATTTTTACACTGAAATTTTGTCTATGGATTACAATAAATGTCACTTATGGTTGTATATGTGTTGATAAATGTATTCTTTGTCTGAGATATTATACACAGTCGCGACGACATATTTACTCTACATAATTTATTATTATTATTTCCTATATTTTTTGCTTTGAATTCATAAGACGGGAATATTCTTGATACAAACCACGAAAGAATGTGAGGTAAATACAAATGAGACCAAGGCTGTACAAAACATGATAGAACTAAGCAACGGAACAACGCTTTAACTGTAATTCTACATCTCGAAGTCGCCATGAGGCCTTCAACAATGATGTTTAAGATGTAAGTTCCATATTATATAGAATAAAAAAAATAAAAGGAAACACCTACAATGGCCGAAAACATAGCCACAAAGTAAATAGGAACTGCACAAGAGAAAAACCCACAATAAAAAATACAAAAGACAAACGTAAACAACGTAGGAACTCGGGACAGCCCGCACTATATGTCTAATTCACACTTTAAAATGAAATAAAATGAGTAAGCGATGAAAATACACAAACCAAGGCATCAAGCATGTGCACATCAGCCGAATTAAGCATATATATATTAGGTCGTTAGGTAATGGTTTCAATAAACGTTCAAACGACTAAATCTTTTAAACAGTTGTTTACACGTTGATGACAACCCATTTGACTTTATTTACAGTGTTATTGCGTAATGTTTAGTAAATAAATGGTTGTAACCAGAGTGCCACGGAAATGTTTTATAGACTTGTTGACATTCTTATATGACTCCAAATGGTGCATTTCTATTCTTTCAAAGTCAACTTTAGTTATCAATAACGACAAAAGTAATTCAGAGGAGGATAAATTACTTGTTCATGTTTTAACTGTTCCCGCAAGATAGACAAGAGACGCATACCGACAAAAAGGTTCACAACACTATTAGTCTGGCAAAAAGTGCAATAACATAACTTTCAAGTGCAATGAACTAAACAAATAATAGAATTAAGGACGCATGTACATAAGTCAGATATTTTTTTTTCTAGTACAAAGTTGCACTAATGTCTATGGAAACGATAAATGAAATTTTACTATCTGCAATTGGTTTTATTTTAAAAGGGCTTTCACATCGATAACAAAAAAAACAACTACCCAAGACATAAAATTTCAACTCCCGTCACATAAACAACTTATTTCTCTTAACAATACGAGATTTTAAGTTGTACATCGGATGGCCTTAAATATCAAAATAGTCATATATAAGATAAGCGATAACAGATAACAGATGGCCTACAAATGGTTTCAAGTAACTTCCGTATTTTGTTATTTAAAACAGCGGGTTGGGACAAAGGAACAAATGAAGAAGACACTACTGAAATTTGTCTACTTTTTGAGCGCTCGATATTGCAACTTAAAATGTAGTTTTAGACAATCGGTGGCATCGGTCGAGAGACAATAAATATCGAAATACTAATATTGCATTACAATTGTAACTTTTTAGATGTAAATTTCAACAGCTTATTTCTTAACTGTTATTTATCGTACCACTTCTGGCCGATCTGTTTCTCCACTCTTATGAGGCTGAATTCATCGAAGGGCTTCTTCAAAATAAAGATAAAAAATGGCCCAATCCTTCAATTTCAGCTTCCAGAATATAGATAATATTTTGTCACTAAACAACCGTCGCTTTGGTGATTTTCTTCATCTGATCTATCCAAAATAGCTCGAAATTAAGGATACTACAGACACTTCCATATCAAAGTCACCATGGGGCTTTCAACAAAGAGCTTTGTTTATACTTTTGATGTTCAAAAAAATGTCATAACCATTTCATATTTAGCCCATTGATTCGAAATTTTCAAGTAAGGAGTATCTCCCTCATGCGTAGCTCTGTCCTTAGCTGAATTTTGGCTTTTCTATTTAGATGATTTTGGTTATTTGCTCTCTATCAGCTTTAACATTTTTTCGGTTATTGGACTTCCAAATGTATTGGTTTGATCTGAACTGATGAGACACAAGTTGTCAAAATGCGCATATGCAGAAAATAAATTAACAGTAAATTCGGTATTTTGTTATTTCATCAAACATGAAATTAACTGACAAACTGGTCCTACTATCATTGTCATTTGTTGCCCGGCAGTATTCCGTTTGTTTTATGCACCTTTTAGAAATTTGCAATACACAAATTACAATACTTGAGTTTCGAGTTCGTTGAGTATTTTAGTATGAAGGTAAAATGAAATGCCCACTTTTGTTAGGCATCCTCAGTAAATGTAACAATGTAGATTCATTTATCCGTTTGGCAATAGAAAACAATGGCACTAGAATACCGAAGGAACAAGGCAAGCGATGACCACAAAGACATGGCAAAACGGGGACATAGAAAAACAAAGACAAAACAAGGACACGAGACAGCCACAATGCACGGAAATA
Source organism: Modiolus philippinarum (assembly GCA_002080025.1). NCBI lineage: Eukaryota > Metazoa > Mollusca > Bivalvia > Mytilida > Modiolidae > Modiolus > Modiolus philippinarum. The sequence goes on from MJUU01021755.1 coordinate 56,306, forward strand.
AAAATACGACTTTAAAAACTAGGGCACTCGTAGTGTGAACTCCCATGAAAACTGGGAGTGACATCAGGTGCTTTTGAGAGGTAAGCATGTTAGTGAGGTACATATCGTTTTGAAAGATCTATTTGGTATCGGATTGGTTAATGTCATTTAATACAAAACCAATTAAAATCCATGGTACATGTTACTTCTCTAACCCTAAAACAGTAACATGGTAAAATTTGGAAAAGCTTTTGTAAATCTCTATAGTAATCAAACATTCACACGGACAAATCTGTAGCACAAACATCCCTAACGAACACAAATCTAAAATTGTACAGATGATGTACAAGACAACACGAAAGCACTAACAGTGTTAACTCCCATAAAAACCGAGAGTGACATCAGGTGCTCCAGATGGGTAAGCATGTCCTGCTCCGCTAGCGTCATCCGCCACACCATCAATGAGTCAATCCAGGGTTAAGTCATATACGGTTATGTCAAATTCGTGAAAACGTGAAATCTAGCTCAAAATGTCCGTTTTAATTTGGGACACATACATGTTATATCAAACAGTTAGCCTCACTTAAGTCACGTGACTTACAAATACACTTAAGTGACTACAAATAGTGTTTTACTTATCACAAATTAAAGAACACTTATAGTGGTATGTGTTGTTTTCAATATTTTATGCTTTTTGACGAACCTGCATCAATGACAAACGGATAAATGAATCTATGGTTATCCAATATTTAGCAAGTGATTCTGTTAAAACCTGTGCTAGTGGATGTCTTCAATTTACTATGAGGTAGCAGTGCTTTTTCATGGCCTTTATTTGTGGCCTCATGATGACTTCAAGATGAAGAACAACTATGAAAAGTTGTGTGATTTGCTTAATCTTACAATGTATCAGAGATTTTTTTCATGTACATTTACTCAATATTACTTTATTTGTTCGTTTGCAAACCCCATATGACAATAAACGAGTCCTTTCAATTTTCAAAACTGACCCTTGTTGCGAGACATCCCCGAGAATCACGAGAATAAAATGCATTTGACAGTTTGTGTATTTTGATGGTCACAGTATTCCATACGGCTTCATATGAAATAACGGCAGTAGAATACCGAAGGAAAAATGGGTGAAATTCACAAAAATCGAAGTCCAAAGACAGAGCAAAAACGAGAACACAGAAAACAATGACGTTAGACACAAAAAAAATGACACCAGACAGACACAAAGCACAGAACCAGAAACCACAACATTCAGAACAAAGTCACTCACAGTGTGAACTCCAGTGAAACTGAGAGTGACATCAGGTGCTCCGGAAGGGTAAGCATGTCCTGCTCTGTTAACAGCACCCGTCACACTGTGGGTGATTCAATCCGGGAAAATGTCAAAGTCGGTAGTCAAATCCGGGAAGACGTGAATCTAGCTGAAAATGTCCACTTTCATTTGGGATACTGACACGTCATATTTTTCAATGATGCTATCGTGACAGCCATAGAATTTAACAAATTAACAAAGGTTGAACAAATCCCTGACTAAGCAGCTTTTGGGACAGTGTTTTTGCTCTGTTCAAAAAATCACTGTACAAACTACAAGCTCGACAGTAACGAATCAACTGTGAAATGTACACTCCATAGGCTGGAGAGGTAGGTATATTGCTGCTAAGAAAGGGAAA
>MJUU01021755.1:58855-72019 GCA_002080025.1 Modiolus philippinarum
AATCTCTGTTTGTATGGATTCTTATGAAATTTAGGTATCCAGTAGATGTAAGGGAGTTTATTGTTTTCATCATTAGCTTTCATGCCAAATGATGATAACACTGAAGTGTGATTTTTTACAATCTCATCCCTCGATATTGTAATAGGGGTATAGGTAGGGTTTCCAGATGAACTGTCGATTCCCATCTCCTTCACAAGACAGTCGAGATAGTGTTTCTTACACACAAACAGTATGTTGTTAGAAGCTTTGTCTGCAGGGACAATGACGTAATTTTCATGGAGGTTGGAAAGAGTTCTTTCTACAAGGGGATCTTCAAATATACTAGGATTTCTGGACTTCATAGCTGTTTTTAGGCGCCGGATGCGATTTACAATTAATGACTTTATGGACCTGATCCAGTCGGACAAGGTCTCAACGTCCTCTTTCTCTTTCTTTGCCCACTTCCTAGCATACTCTTCAACTGCATCCATCAAAATCTTGAAGTTGTACTTCCAGTTGATGTGCTGGGGCTCACGAAATTTGGGACTTTTGAGAAGATATCTCGAAGTCTGAGGTTGTCTACGATATCTAGGTCATCAGTTATAACGTGACCAGCCGGACTATAATTGAATGGGGGAGGAGCAAGCACAATCAGGTGGTTTGGCTTTAAAGTCATCAATTTGGAAGTCACGAAATACCCGTTTGTAATTGAAAATGAAAGTTGCAATTGGTTTAGTTTAGGAATATGAGATAAGTGGAACTGATTGATCATTAAAATAATAAAATAAATAATATGAAAAATGAAAAACCACGAAGTAAGATTCAAGTGTTCAGTGTTAACAGTGGCGGCCTAGCAGATAACGACGTCATAATATCAAAAAGGTAATTTTAGAATAGAGTCCGGTGTTTCGAATATAACTTACTGTATAAAATTTATACAAGAGAATCATAATCATTATCAATCAATAAAGAAGCCAAAGTGCATATATTAATTGATCCATAAGTGACATTCCCAATGTGTTTTGGTTATAGTTTGATGATTGAAATACTAAAAAATATATTTAAGGATTGGCTTTAATCAATTTCGGCTTTATGGCTCCATAAACCTAATTTTTTTTACTATTGATTTTTTTTAAATATGTCAGATTTGATTATGATAAAATGCGTGTTAGAAAATTCATTTTATGTGTCAATAAACTAAAAATAAATATATTGTCATTTGTTAAATTAATTTAACACAATTGAAACGCTAGAAAGAATTGTTTTATGGTAACGCCACTTACAACAAACAAACAAAAAAACAAAAACAAAGGAAAAAAAATCGACAGGATACACGTTCAATGTTTAAAAATTAGAATCACAAACCAAAATGCGCTAGAGACCCTTACGACGAAAAGACGTTAAAAAATAAAAGACAAACATTGATAGTAACAGGGAATCAGAACACTCGGACAATAAAAGTGGTAATCCATTACTGTGTTAGATATGAATTATCGTGATTTTGAATTTAATATTTAAGAATCCCCCTTCCTTTTCTAGTTCTTGCTTCGGTATTCGTTTTCATGTGTATTGGTTTTAACATGTATTTGTAGAGACTTTATCATATTTGCATTTACCTCATACCCTTCCATTGTGTTAAATGAGACAAAATGAAAAGACGGGTAGAGGGTTGCTTGGCACTAAGTTGCTGATTAACTCAGGAAGCCTTGTCTCTCGGTAAATATAACAAAGCGGAAAACAAAAAACATCTACAATGGCTGAAAATTGCAGTCACAATTTGCCAGGGAACTATACAGGAAAACAGAAACAAGCTAAAGAACAAACGTAAACAACGATAGGAACTCGGGTCATCCGGACTTGGTACAGGCACTAGCAAAAGCCAGCAGTAGGGTTAAACTGATTTATGGGTACCCAACTCTTCCCTTAATATGTTCCGTTTCCTTATAGATTTATAAACATACGAATAAAACCCAATACAGGTAGACTACTAACTCCATGACCACAATCTTAAACAAAAAAGAAGACAATACGTAATTTTGAAAGATGGGTCAAGGGTGATCGTCGCGAAATTGTCGGCTACCTCAAAGAGCCTAGTTTGCTGGTAAAGCATTGTCGCACTACGGAAGGAAAATCAAACTCAAACCTTCCCGAAGGTTTTGGCCAAGAATCATCATATACAGTATTTCAGTAGACATCGGCAGTATCAGTGATAGGTCAGTATGTGTGAAATCTTCTCAGGTTACTAGACCTAATGGCTAATATTAAGGATGTAAGCAGAGTATCTTGTCGATATCCCTTATTACGTAAAGAATGTAGGTTACGTCCCAGTTTTTCTGGATCTTTAATTAGATTTTTGACGTTTTTAGCAACATTGAATTGGTGCTGGCAAACATACCGATTTTATGTGAAAACTTACAATATCTAATTTTTGCCATTGTCCTTTGATTATTTGTTTTGGATTGACGGTTCGGTTTTCACTTTTTTTAAGAAAACTGTTAAAAACTAAAGAATATCTCCCTCTTGAATAGCCCTGTCCTTGGCTGATTTTTGCTTTTCTATTTAGGACCTATTGGTAAATTGCTCTGCTTAGCTTTTACACATTTTTCGGTTTATAGATATCAAAATGATTTGATTTGCACTGAAGAGACATTATTTGTCGAAATGTGCATCTGGAGAAACTAAATGCAATGTACCTTCGATACTATGGTATTTTTTAGCACTGCAGAGGAAAATAAGTCCCTAAACTTACGGAAGTATTTTGTCAAATACCATCATGCGTTGCAGTAGAAATTGGCATTATACAAATGACAGGTTTTAAGGTCATATGAATCTTAATTTAATTCACCGGATTAGGTCAGAATATTCCGTAGATATCAGTTATAACGTAAACATTAGTGCCATGTTGTTTCGATATTTTTAGTATATTAGAGTGTCTTATATTGTAATATTTTCGTAAAACAAGAATGAGATACCCATAGCAACAAGCAACGAGTGACGTCCCATATTGACATAAGATTTTCAGTTCAATTAAACTACTTGAACGTATAAATGTGCTATTTTTTTATTTGCAATAACATTGTTTCTGAATATTTTACGAAAGCATATGGAGTAAATGAGCATGAGACCATAACACATATGTTAACTCCAACTGCAAAAATTTTAATGAGCTGTATGGCCATTTCGGAAATTATTCATCATTAGCAGCACTAGAACCCAAACAAAGGAAATCCTTTATTTCAAAAAAATGTTTAAAATGGATAAAACCAAATGAAATCCGAATAATCAGTAATATCAAATATAATAAGGACAAAAATGCGATTGAGGGAGTTTGGATGTGATAGTAAGGTTACACGTGCAAATCGTATAAGCTAAGATGTATATACCACATAAGATGAATCTGGATGAACGCTTTTGTAATAAAAAGGGAATAACTAAATACCGAAGTTACTGTGAATTTAATTTTTGCATATGCGCATTTCGACAACTTATGTCTCTTCAGTGCAGATAAAATGTAAACGATTGGAAGACCATAAACTCAAAGATGTTTACAAACTGATAGAGAACAAATAACAAATGTGATCTAAATGAATGGCCAAAATCATCTTAGGAGAGAGCTTTGCAATACTCCTTAGTTTTCAACAAAATTTACAAAAAATTAGATATTGCAAGGGAAACGAGTAATAGTGATGCAAATCAAGGAATAGCAATGTTGAATTATTTGACTGACGTTTTTGTGGACAAATGATGTATGCATCAACTTATAGAAGGCTACGCTAAGCGAAGCATGATACAACATCCGAAAATGAAGATGTGTGCATAGTAATAATTTCTTGTAATATATTTTTGAGATTGTTTTTGATAAAACTTAATTGATTTATTTTTCAAAATATAATTATATAAAATAAATGTTTGGGACAACCGTTCAAATTTTAAAAAATTATACAGAAATAATAGCTAAACTAATATGAAAGAGTAACATGAAATTGTATTCACATTTTCCATTTTTTTAAATCATTATATTGTTTTCAAACAAAAAATATGGGACACCGTTGAAATAAGATAAAATATTAAATGTTAACTTCTCTAGTAATTTATATATGAAACCTTTTAATCAAATTATATCGAAATTTCTGTTTTCCAGTGAACTCATCAGCAAATTTTCATTTCATTTGTAAATAACAAAATACCGAAGTTACTTGGTGAGGGTTTGGGTTAAGGCTATCAAAGTTTAGCAACAAAAGATTTCAAAAACCTATTACCTACAATTTCTATCGTTGTTAACATTTGCCTTAATTCTATAATTTGTTTTTCGCTTGTGTAGTTCCTTTGATTGTGGCAAGTTACTGTATTTTGCAGCCATTGTAGGTTTTTACTGTTATTCTTTTAAATAAATTTTCCAATACATCAGCAGACGAATTCCAAGGCAAAAATGGGGCGAGAGCGAATGAGCAAATATTTGAAAAAAATGGAGGATTTAACCAAGCAGACACCTCCAACAAGGTTATATATAGACATGTATTGTCATAGAATATTTGTGGACATAATTTGGTGAAACAAAAAAAAAAATTTTATTCATATCCTATGGAAAATAAATAAATAAAGGAGATAAGGCTTTTGCAAATTCGTAACTGGTTATTTCATTTAAGCTCAAAAACAGTTATTGCAACACCTAGTACATTGAAGTTTATGTCAAGAGGAATCACAAGATGGAAACCCTACGTAAATCCGATGGAAGTAACACTTATATTTTGTTTTAAAAAATACATTGTTTGTCCCTTTAATCCAATATATCTATGATTTGCACAAAATAAGAACGCATGAGACTTACAAAAGGAATCCAAAGAAAACAATCCCTTCAAATGTCGATGAAAAATTAAAATGTTGGATAATTGGCACAATTGTAGTTTAAGGATGATCAATCCTCTAGTTTTAATGTCAAGGTTAAAAAATCATATTTTTATTTGTTGTTATATCGATTACACATCAGTTTAGGCAAAAATATTGAAAGGGAAGCCGAAGTTCTCTGGACTTTTCATTAACTTTGTATTAAGGCCTTAAATTCTTCAAATGCATTGAAGGAATATCAAGAATTTCATCATTGTCAAAAGTCTATTAAAAATGCATACAATGACATTTTAAATAGAAAAGTAGAGGTTAGTGTCCAAAATTATTCATATGCATCATGAAGGATAAAATTAAAGAATTCCGAGAGCCAGGGACAATTTCAAAAACTACAAGAGTAGTTTTCCTGAAGCTCTTTTTGACGTCTAACAGCTGTTCATTACTAAAACGTTAGCCTGCCCGTCAACTTTGTTCCTTTGCTTGTTTTTTTACAATGTATGTATGTACTCTTTGTCTCATGTGCATTTACTCCATATCCTTTCATTCACCATACCCGGTATTTCTCAAACTTTTAGATAAGAAGAATCGAAAGGAAAGATTCTATCGGAATTGGATGAAAATAAAAATTTAACATATTTTAAAATTTGTCTTTGTTCCTTTCATCTCTTAGAAAAAACGTAAAATCCGTTGACATACTGCCAGAAACCCGAAAAAGAAGGCCAAAATCCATTGGAAAATAAAAACTTTATATATTTCTGAAAAACTGCAATGAAGGCCCTTTTGATTCTTAATAAGTTTCATTTTAAAAGCAAAACTGCTGAAATACTATCAAAAGTTTACAATATGAGGATTCCAGAAATAAACCATCCCATCAAAATACAAAAATTCCGAAGTTGCAGAAAAAAACAGTAAATTTCGTTATGCTGTACACGTGTTTCAAGGAGTAGCCTCTAATCAGCAGCATTAAAATCAAATAATATGGAAAGCCATAATCCAAAAGTAATCAATGAAGAAGTATTATTAACAAATAACATCGAAATAGCAGGCTAAATGCAGTACTGAGTACCACACAAGGAATGAAGCCCAAGTATTTTAAAGGGTTTGAATTTTGATAAAAACAGTAAATTTAAATAAAACGCAAGGTAAATTTTTCATGTCAGTCAAGTCTGATTATTGGGCCGGTGAATACCCTTGTGAACCTCTGTTCCACCAGCAATGACATCGACCTAATGGTTTCAAAATACAAAAATACCGAAGATGCAGAAAAAAACCCAGTAAATTTCATTATGCTGTACACGTTTTTCAAGGAATAAAATCCGATAAAAATTACAGATTAAAGGTTATTCACACATATACAACTTTGCTATCGTTTTTCCCTTCATAGCTTGGAAAAAACGATTTACGTAAAATATGATGGCATCGCAATAAGTTATTTTTTTCATTAGTAATCTCTTGAAAAAATATTCATCAAATCTGACTTAAAAAAATTGATAGTTGCTTCTTTTTTGCTCCATCTATCGCATGAAAAGAACATGCGTAATGGAAACCGTTGAAATAAAGCATTTTTATATTTCCTTAGGAATACATTGACAGAAACTTCATAAATTTGCAGAATGTATCAGAAATTTAAAAAACAGGAAACACCTACGATTGCTAAAAATTATCATTACATGCCACAACCTGCAAGAGAACTGCAAAGGAAAAAAACAACGACAGTAGAAAGCACAAGATTACATTAATCAAAGTCCAGAGACAAAGAAAAAACACCTGAAGACTGAAGACCAAAGACACTACATGTCACAAAACACGATTGAGACAAAAGACAAACGTAAAACGACGGCAATACAAGGGAAGTGATGATTACAAAAATCGAAATTCAAAGACATGGCAAAAACGACAACAGAAAAAAAACAAAGACAAAAATAGATTTGCAATTGCAAGCAATACCTGATGTCGCCCCAGACTCCCCCAATTCCATGATTTCATCTTGTTCACAGCATCAAAATCTACCTGAAATAAATTTTCATTGAAATTGGACAAAGTTGAAATTTTTACGTATTTTGGCGGCCATCTTGAAAATGTCCGCCATTTGAAAATTTTTTGTTGCATGCCCATCTTCTTATGGTCATTGATTTTGTTTGCCAAATATGAAGGAAAGCTGTCCAGGCAGGTTTGGATTTTACGATTTTAGTGAAATTGGAAAATTTCAAATGTTGACGTTACTTGGCCGCCATCTTGGATATGGCAGCCATTTTGATTTTTTTTTCAATTGCATAAGCTGACCCAACTTTGTGCCAAATACGATTCAATTCTGTATAAGCATCATTGCGTGGTTTCGTGGACAAAAAGAGGTGGAAGGAAGAAAGAAACATAATAATAACTAGATTTGCAATTGCAAGCAATAGCTAATGTCACCCCAGACTCCCCATTCGATGATTCCACCTTATTCGCAGCCCCAAAATCTACCCAGAAATCAATTTTCATTGAGATCGGACAATGTTGAAATTTTGGCGGCCATCTTGGAAATGGCGGCCATTTTGACAATTAGAAACGTGCAGCATACAACATCAGATAATGATGCAACTTTGTGTAATGTTTGAAACAACGGCAGTAGAATACCGAAGGAACAAAGCACAAGATTACACAAATCAAAGTCCAGAGACAAGGCAAAAGCAAGAACACCAGAAGCCCACAAAACACACGAACATTACATACAAAACACAAAAAAACTAAAGCAATAACAGCGTGAACTCTCAAAAAACAGAGTGACATCAGGTGCTCCGGAAGGGTAAGCATGTCCTGCTCTGTATACAGCACCCGTCACACTGTCAGTGGGTCAATCCAGGGTAAAGTCAAAACCGGTAGTGTCAAATCCGGGAAGAGGCGAAATTAGCTGAAAATGTCAGTTTCATTTGTGACACTTACATTCCATATCTATCTATAATGTCGTGGTGACGGCCATAGAATTTCTGAAGGGACGAAAGTAACAACGGCTGAACATATCCCTGACTCAGCAGTTTTTGTGACAATGCATTTGCTCTTTCCACAAAGTCACTGTATGTACTGCACTGTATGTCACTGTTTGAAATCATTCCATCCAGCAATCTCAAAATAATCGCTCGGACAAAATTTATTGGAAGAAGAAAAAAAAGAAGAATAATAATATTCAGAAGAAACGTAGAATAACAACATGTCACTCCGACGTTGTCTGGGGTGACATCAACCTTGCCAATATACTGCATCACAAAAATGTAAAAAACAAAATACCTCCATATTTTAAGGACACATCAATTCCAATCATCTCATATACCTATACTTCACCGATAGCATCTAAAATTTTCAACCATAAACGTGTATTGCAGAGCCTTACCACCGACGACCTCAAGTCTAAACCAACCGATTGTTCATGTTTAAAGTCACCTTACAGATATAGTCCCTGTGGTCACGTCATAACGGGAGACTTGAACATCATCGAAACCCGTCTCTCCGTGATATCCTTGCAAAGGGACCCAAATTTCGTGAACCACGATCCATCAACTGGGAGCAAAATTTTAAACTCCTTATGGATGCTGTAGAGGACTACGCCAGAAAATGGACTAAACGTGAAAAAGATGAAGATCTTGATTCTCTGTCGGAGTGGATTAAGACTGTAAGGTCCATGATTCTTAAAAGAATTAGTCAGCTACGAGGGTCAATGAGAACTAAAGCATCCATTTTCCAAAATGCCGATGTTGCCAGATACTTGTCCTCCATTCATGACAAATATGTTGTTGTTCCGGCAGATAAGGCCCCTAATAACATCTTTTTCATATGTAAAAATCATTACATCGAATGTTTAAAGAGAGAACTAGGCATTGGTAACCCCCAGGGCAATCCAACCTACACAGCCACTACTCTGTCTAAGGAGGAGATATTACAGACCCATAAATCTGTTTTGCTTTCCTTTGGAATTTCGACCAAAGATGAAGACACTGATCTCCCTTACTTGTACTGGGTACCCAAGTTACACAAATGCCCATATAAACAACGGTACATCGCTGTATCTGCAAAATGTTCCACAAAACCTCTTTCTAAGCTTTTAACCTCCATCCTGACAGCCGTAAAAGAGGGCCTTCAAAAATACTGTGATACTAGCTTTTCAAGAAGTGCTGTAAATGAAATGTGGATATCAAAAACCTCTAAAGATCTGCTTGACATCCTGAAATCTAGATCATTATTGCATTGCAACAGCATTAAAACATTTAACTTCTCCACACTTTATACTACCATTCCTCATGAACAACTGAAATCTCAGCTGAAAGATATAATTCATAGATGTTTCTCCCGTAAGAACGGCGAACGAAGATATAAGTACATTGTCATAGGCAGAGAACAAGCATATTTTGTGAAATATGACTCAGAATCACAGAAAAAATATACAGAGGAAGAAGTGATAAAAAATTTTTCTGAGTTTTTGATCGACAATATATATGTCCAGTTTGGAGGACTGTTTTTCAACAGACCATTGGAATTCCAATAGGCACAAACTGCGCACCTCTTCCAGCCGATCTGTTTCTCCACTCTTATGAAGCTGAATTCATTCTTCGTAATAAAGACAAAAAAACTGGCCCAGTCCTTTAATTTCGGCTTCCGTTATATAGATGATATTTTATCATTAAACAACCCTCGCTTTGGTTATTTTCTTCACCTTATTTATCAAAAAGAGCTTGAAATTAAGGATACTATAGATACTTCCATATCGGCTTCGTTCCTTGACCTTCATCTTGAAATTGACAACAGAGGTACATTACAAGCTAGTCTGTATGACAAACGCGATGACTTCACTTTTCCAAAAGTCAACTTCCCCTTTCTTTGTAGCAACATTCCAAAAGCACCAGCATATGGAGTTTACATCTCACAACTCATTCGCTACTCAAGGGCTTGTGGTCGTTACAGTGACTTCCTTAAGGAGTTTTAAATTGTGCATCATTCTTGCGCATGGGACTTAAAATGGAATTCACTTTGGGAACGTTGCCGAAACCATTTTCAATGTCTTATAAAAGTTAAATTTGATAAAATATACCACTTTTATTAAGTAACCTCGCAAAATATTGAACCTTTCAGCCAATTCTTGTTCTATTAAGGGGAAATAATTTGTATAGAAATAATAGGAAAAAAATAGTTTTTTGCGATTTATTCAAAAATAACTTCGGTGAGCCCAAATTTTTTTCATGGATATTAAAGGACAGTATATAAGCTATTAATTTACCAAATTTAAAAAAATTCTATCTGATGTAACAAAAATAAGTCAAAATTATGTTAGAATTCGCTAATTTTCTCTATTATTTCAACCATAATAGCAGATTTTTACATTTCATATTTCATTCTTTTATGGCCGGCAACCCCTTATTTTTATTTTAGTTTTTTAATGCTCTAATAACAAAGGGTAAATAGTGAAAAAATAAGAAAAATCTATCGTTCAGAATTTTAGACCCCCGTACCACCTTAAGCCAGGGTACGTTACAAAAAACGTAGTCATCACTACAGAAGTTTTACGGTCGACATCACGATCTTGTAGTTCGCTATGGGATTCTGTTTCCCAGATGACAACAGATCTTTCCCTCTACAACTAAAGTTCGTTTTTCCTCTATCGAATTCGACTTTACTATCGGAGTTGACATGTTCAACACGGCGGGTGTCTTATAAGAAGCAGGGGATGCTTACTCTACCGGTACACCTGATCTCACCCATGGTTTTTTATTGGGTTCGTGTTGTACATCTGTATGTTTGTCTTCATTTTTCTTTTTTGTCCCGTACTCAAGTGGTGTCCTTGTTTCTTAGTTTGTCTGATTTTGCCATTGTCCATGGATTGTTCGTTCTTTTGATTGACGGTTCGGTTCTCACTTACTATAATAATGAATAACAGAGAAAGGAAAAAGAACAATATGTCGTCCCGACGACGTCACAGGCGACATAACAAGGACGCGAGACGGCCACAATGCATTGAAATAAAAATACAACATTAAGAACTAAGGCACTCATAATGTGAACTCCCATGAAGACCGGGAGTGACATCAGGTGCTCTGGAAGGGTAAGCATGTCCTGCTCCACTAGTGACACCCGTCACAATATCAGTGAGTCAATCCAGGGCTAAGTCAAAAACAGGTTATGTCAAATCCGTGAAAACGTGAAATCTAGATGAAAATATCTGTTTTCATTTTGGACACGTTTTATCTGTCAATAATGTCATGATGGCGGCCATAGAATTTCTGAAGAGATGAAAAAAACAAAGGCCGGACAAATCCCTCACTAAGCAGCTTTTGGGACAGTGTTTTTGCTCTATTCAAAAAATCACTGTATACACTACATGCTTGACAACAACGGATTAACTGTGACATGTACACTCCATAGGCTAAAGAGGTAGGTATATTGCAGCTCAGAAAGGGAAAGTTCAAAATTTGGTAGTTGAAGTCATCACGTTTGTAAAATAGCTTAGATATCAAACGTCCAGCAATATACCTTCCTCTCCAGCCTATGGAGTGTACATTTCACTGTTGATTCGTTCCTGTCGCGCATGTAGTTTATACAGCGTTGTCTTGAAAAGAGCAAAAGCACTGTCCCAAAAGTTGCTTAGTCAGGGATTTGTTCAGCCTTTGTTGCTTTCATCCCTTCAGAATTCTTTTGGCCGTCACCATGATATCATTGACAAATATGACGCGTCTGTGTCCCAAATGAAAACGGACATTTTCAGCTAGATTTCACGTCTTCACGGATTTGGCATAACCGGTTTTGACTCAACCCTGGATTGACTCACTGATAGTGTGACGGGTGCCGCTAGCGGAGCAGGACATGCTTACCCTTCCAGAGCACCTGATGTGCATTGTAGCTGTCTCACGTCCTTGTTTTGTTTGGTATTCTACTGCCGTTGTCACTCCCGGTTTTCATGGGAGTTCACACTATGAGTGCCTTAGTTTTTAATGTCGTCTTTTTATTTCCGTGCTTGTAGCTGTCTCACGTCCTTGTTTTGTCTTTGTTTTTCATTGTTGCCGTTTTTGCCATGTCTTCGATTTTCGATTTTAGTAGTCTTCGCTTCACTTGTTCCTTCGGTATTCTACTACCGTTTTTGGGGGGATAGATCTGGTGTTTATATTCCTTGAGTATTGGATTATTAAGAGAAAGTATATCGTCTATGTAGACTCGTAAACAACGATAAGAACTCGGGACAGCCTCGATTATTTGTTCAAAAAATAGTAACAACAACCAAAACAAATTCAAACCTTCCTTATATGCCTCGGAATATTGTGTTTAAATGTCATGAGGATTGGCAAGCTAGAATCAAGTATTTGTAACAAAACAAAAGTGTAAAGTGTCCAACGAAGACTGAGACAACTACGAAGACTGCATTTTACCACTACACAACCTGAAATATCCGCTGTCGTATAAAAAATGTTAATTGTAAGAATATCATAGAGATAACGGATTTCATGGTTGAAAATTGAATTAATCGGCAAACCAATATCGAGCAAAGAAAAAAGAAAATATTAATATTTAAAAATAAGAATGTAGACAACATGACGAAGAAAGTACAATTAAACAAGAATGAAGAAGAACCCTACAAAACTAAACAATTAGAATTGTAACCAAGATGGAGGTATCATCAGGTGCTCTGAAAGGGTTCACAGGTTCTGGTGTACGTTTGACATCTTCCACATAACCCTTTAACATATGGAGTTCAAAGATCTATCTGGTAGATGATCGGTTAATGTCATTGTCATTTGTGAAGAAAACATTTTATTTTATTTTATTTGCGTTATTTTACTTGGTAGTTAAAGTGATTTCAACGCAGGCAGATTTGCTCAATTTCTTATGTTTTTTGCATAGTTTATTAGTTGATATGATATGTATTCTTTCAACTTTTCAGATATTGACAGTTGTATCACACCTTTGAAAGAGAAATCAAGATTAGTACCAATCAACACTTCAAAACAAGTGCAACAAAATAAACTCTTTAAAATGATACCACAGATCAGACGACCTGAATTTAATTAACAAGGACTATGAAAAGGTAAGATACTCTACAAGAGCAGGTATTGTTGAGATCTGGCAGGGATATAACTTAAATTAGATTGAATGTGTCGTTCAGGAATAACCAATTTATTGATCGTAGACTAATATTTTTATTGTTTTTTTATGATATTTTGGATGAGTAAAACGATAAAAATATATTTAATGAGTCATTATAAATTAATTTCGGTTTATGGGACCATTAACCGATTTTTTTATTATTCGAACTATAAAGTCTTAAACGTCTGCATTTGAAAAACGTGGTGCCTAGAAAATTCAGTTTAATAGTCAATAAACTAA
>MJUU01021756.1:0-10940 GCA_002080025.1 Modiolus philippinarum
TATATAATATGGGAGATTATAGTACCAAATTGCACAGAAAACACACTTAAGTACAGTTTCATTCTGTCTGCAATTGCTCTTTCAATCAAAATGTATTTCTCAAATTCATTCACTTTCAACTTTACCAAGAAAAGCTTGTGCATTTCCACTTTTTTTAAGTTTTCGTTGAGGAAACCTACACCTCTTAACTTAAAATTGACGCAATTTAGGGTATTTGATTCCGGAACTGTTTATAACAAATGAAATTATTAAAACTACTAGTCGAGAGGGGTAAGCAATTCATATTGAGCTTCAGGACACACACATAAGCAATCGAGTCTTCTGTACAAGTTTACGCTTTTCTGTAGATAAAGGGTATTAACATCAAGCCTTGAGGAATGCAAACTAGAGGCTCAGACACTGAGCCTGTATCGCTCACCTGACAAAATGCTGAAGCAGGGTTTTCAATGTTCTGCATGGTGGCCATGTTTTTTATGTGAATTTCCCATAAGGCCAAAATAAACTATGTTCTGTGCTGACGGCCATGTTTTTTATTGGATCGGAAGGAAATGAGCAATCTTTGTTCAGGACCTTCAGTTGATCATTCTTGTAAAGTTTGGTTGAATTTGCTTCAGCGGTTTCAGAGCAGAAGAAGAAAATGTGAATTTTCCCATAGGGTCCAATGTTAAACCTAAGTTCTGCCGTGGCGGCCATGTTTTTTATCAGATCGGAACAAAATGAGCAATCTTTGTAAAGGACCTTCCATACATCATTCCTGTAAAGTTTGGTTGAAATTGCTTCAGTGGTTTCAGAGGAGAAGATGAAAATGTGAATTTCCCATAGGGCCAATGTTAAACTATCTTCCTTGCTGGCGGCCATGTTTTTTTTATCGGATCAGAACGAAATGAGCAATCTTTGTTAAAGACCTTTAAGTACATCATTCCTGTAAAGTTTGGTTGAATTTGCTTCAGCAGTTTCAGAGGAGAAGAAGAAAATGTGAATTTTCCCCATAGGGCCCAATGTTAAACCTAAGTTCCGCGCTGGCAGCCATGTTTTTTATCGGATCGGAACGAAATGAACAGTCTTTGTAAAGGACCTTCCATACATCATTCCTGTAAAGTTTGGTTGAATTTGCTTCAGTGGTTTCAGAGGAGAAGATGAAAATGTGAATTTCCCATAGGGCCAATGTTAAATTATGCTCCGTGCTGGCGGCAATGTTTTTATTGGATCGGAATGAAATGAGCAATCTTTGTTAAGGACCTTCAGTTGATCATTCTTGTAAAGTTTGGTTGAATTTGCTTCAGCGGTTTCAGAGCAGAAGAAGTAAAAGTGAATTTTCCCATAGGGTCCAATGTTAAACCTAAGTTCTGCCGTGGCGGCCATGTTTTTTATCAGATCGGAACGAAATGAGCAATCTTTGTAAAGGACCTTCCATACATCATTCCTGTAAAGTTTGGTTGAAATTGCTTCAGTGGTTTCAGAGGAGAAGATGAAAATGTGAATTTCCCATAGGGCCAATGTTAAACTATCTTCCGTGCTGGCGGCCATGTTTTTTTATCGGATCAGAACGAAATGAGCAATCTTTGTTAAAGACCTTTAGTACATCATTCCTGTAAAGTTTGGTTGAATTTGCTGCAGCAGTTTCAGAGGAGAAGAAGAAAATGTGAATTTTCCCCATAGGGTCCAATGTTAAACCTAAGTTCCGCGCTCGCATCCATGTTTTTTATCGGATCGGAACGAAATGAGCAGTCTTTGTAAAGGACCTTCCATACATCATTCCTGTAAAGTTTGGTTGAATTTGCTTCAGTGGTTTCAGAGGAGAAGATGAAAATGTGAATTTCCCATAGGGCCAATGTTAAATTATGCTCCGTGTTGGCGGCCATGTTTTTTATTGGATCGGAATGAAATTAGTAATCTTTGTTAAGGACCTTCAGTTCATCATTCTTGTAAAGTTTGGTTGAATTTGCTTCAGCGGTTTCAGAGCAGAAGAAGAAAATGTGAATTTTCCCATAGGGTCCAATGTTAAACCTAAGTTCCGCGCTGGCGGCCATGTTTTTTATCGGATCGGAACGAAATGAGCAACCTTTGTAAAGGACCTTCCATACATAATTCCTGTAAAGTTTGGTTGAATTTGCTTCAGTAATTTCAGAGCAGAAGATGAAAATGTGAATTTCCCATAAGGCCAATGTTAAACTATGTTCCGTGCTGGCGGCCTTGTTTTTTCTGGGATTAGAACGAAATGAACAATCTTTGTTTAGGACCTTTAGTTCATCATTCCTGTAAAGTTTGGTTGAATTTGCTTCAGCAGTTTCATTTGGTTGAATTTGCTTCAGCAGTTTCAGAGCAGAAGAAGAAAATGTGAATTTTCCCATAGGATCCAATGTTAAACCTAAGTTCCGCGCTGGCGGCCATTTTTTTTATCAGATCAGAACGAAATGAACAGTCTTTGTAAAGGACCTTCCATACATCATTCCTGTAAAGTTTGGTTGAATTTGCTTCAGTGGTTTCAGAGGAGAGGATGAAAATGTGAATTTCCCATAGGGCCAATGTTAAATTATGTTCTGTGCTTGCGGCCATGTGTTTTATCGGATCGGAACGAAATGAGCAATCTTTGTTAAAGACCTTTAGTACATCATTCCTGTAAAGTTTGGTTGCATTTGCTTCAGTGGTTTCAGAGGAGAAGATGAATATGTGAAAAGTTTAACGGACGGACAGACGAACGGACGACGGACGCCAAGTGATGGCAATAGCTCACACTGACCCTTCGGGTCAGGTGAGCTAAAAAGGTTTCAGTTGCCATAATTGAAGATGAGGCGACTTTTTAAAGATACCTACCTAACTATGGCTTCAACTCATTCTGAATATAACGTATTGCCTTAAATGATAGAAGGAAAACTATCACATACAAGGCCATAAAGTAGGCCGTGGCTATTCTTCCGGCTAGCCGGAAAAATATACAAAAATGTTCAGGCCAAAAATAAATACACAAATTTTTCGATTTAAACAAAATCAATATATTTTTCCCTTTTAAAGAATCATAAATCTTATTAATTTACCTTTACTTGGTTTTCTTTTTGATAAAGATAACTTTTGTAACTATTAATTTTTATCTGAATTTCAATGGCCGGAAAAATAGACATTTTTGTCTATTTTTCCGGACAGCCGGACAAATAGTAAAATTTGTCTATTTTTCCGGCCATAAATAATGCATACAACAACAAATAATTTTCACATTTATCAATATCCAACGGCTTAACAATATGTAATACTAACTTTTATTTCACAGAAATTGCAAATAGACAGCTAATATTTATATAATAATGTTGTGTTTTACATTGACTATGCGAAAATAGTAGCAAGGGTGATGGACAATAGTGCACGACCCGAAGGGGAGTGCACTATTGTCCATCACCCTGGCTACTATTTTCCATAGTCAATGTAAAACACAACATTAATATTATTATTATACTGACTGTTGACTATATTTAGAGCCGCTGAATTTGAAAATTTTTCTTTGGCTTGTTTGTAATCCTGTCAATCGTTAACTGTGTCTGTGGTAACTGATCCCGATGTCAATTTCCACGTGTCAATGATCTAAATACACATTACACCTTTACATCAACACATGAAGGAAACTTATTTTTCAGCAATGAAATAATATATTTCAAGAGACCAAAACAAAGTAACTTTATTGAAAACTATTTTACCAATAATGGTTGCAGCAAATACTTTTAAACAATACATTTAAACGATGTTATTATATAGATTGCAGTGAAAGATTGAAATTTCTCAGTGAAATAAAAGTGATAATTTCACTCTAGGAAGTGACGTCACAATAGACGTTGTCAACGTCGTTGTTAAGTAAACGTCTCAGCGGATTAACATCAAAAACGTAGTTCGTGCAATGAATCTTAAAATAAACCACTAAATTTAAGAGAAGAAGATCTATATAATAAAAACAATAACTAATCCTAGATTCTGATTATCGAAAATATTCAACTCACGATCGAAAAACGCTGTGATTCACTCATGCGCTGCGCGCATTCGTGAATTACTGCGTTATTCGATCATTCGTTGAATATTTTGCGATAATCAGAATCGCGGATTAGTTATAGTATAAATAACAAATATGAACAAAAATTTTTATAAAGCAAGATAGTATTACATTTTGTATTTCGATACTAGAACAGTATAAGGGTCATCTTTCCTCAGTTCTAATGATTGTTGTAAGATACCACTGTTTTATTTTCATCAACTGTTTTGTGAGAATTAATTACATGTGTGACACACGAAGCTTAGTTTTTCATTTCTTCTTCTTTCCAATAAAATCAAAATACTGTCAAAATACTCCCCCCAATCCCCCCCAAAAATACAAATTAAAAATTACAGCGCTGTAGCAGACGACACTCTTANTTGTCGGTCAGATCAAAACTCCGCCTCCCGCACGTGATGATTGATGATGATTGACGTAGAAATCAATAGTCTTCACAACAGCAGTGCTTACTATTGCAATAGTGTAGTCAACGCTATTTCTTTTGAAAACTATGCGAAAATAAAACTGTTTTACTATAAAAGAACTTTCTTACAGGAGGTATAATAATATACACCCGGGTTAACCCGCGATCGCAAACTCGGTGGTCATCGCTGACCCGGTTGTAAACAAAGAGAAAATAAACAATAGGTGTGCGACGAAGAAGGTGAGTTTTAATAACTGTGTTATATTTTTGAAGGTAAAAAAGATGTATTTTCACTAACATGGTAACAAGCAATAAAGAGTAGACATAACACTGAGATTTATTCTACAACAAGGGAGAAATCTCCTCTTTAAACCAGTACTCGTCAAAATACACACACATTTTGTTCAATTATCGCAGTTTTATGCAAATATATGGCCAAAATTGAACAGAATAAACTCAACTATTTATGCTTCGTCTGTTTTAGAAACTATAGAGAAAATATTGGGCCACACATATGTTTAAATGGAGAGAAAACATTATTTTTTCATGTCGACTGCAATGATCAAATGTGGCCTTCAACACGGTTGAAGTTATCGCGTAACGCGGTTTCAACTAAAAAATGTTATCGTTAACACGGTTTGAATTTTGTTGTCATTTGCAATGTAAGTAGTCGTCGTAATAATGAGATGCAATTTTTAATGCAAGAATTGGCCATTATCGATGATTGTTATATTATCTGAAGACAAAAACAATATTTCAACAGACTTTTATGAGAATGCTATCCATTTAGTTTTCATCATTGCGTACGATGTATAAAACAAATTACTTATAGTGTACTCACAGTAAATCACTAAATCGTTACAGTTATGTCATCTGCTCACGTAGCGTGGGCGACACATAAGGATCTATTTAGTGGTCCTGCGTCGTTTTTGTCATTGTTGTCCGTCCCACTTTTTTGTAACATTTCTCGGCAACTACAAATCACAGTCACTTGAAATTTTGCACGTGACCTAAGTATGAGGTCCCATATTGCGGTTACCAATTCCAGGCCTGTCGGACATCTACTTGCTGTATACCAACATGGGTTATTTTCAGCAAGTATCATCATTGGTACAAATTTTCGTAACACTTCCCTCAACGACCACAAATCGCAGCATCTTTTAATTTTGTATATGACTTTAGTATGGGTCCCATATTGCGCTTACCAATCAAATCTTGTTTAGCGACTTGGACTATTTTGGGAAAATACTGTCAATGATAAAACTTTTCGCAATTCTTTTCTCGGCAACTGCAAATTACAGCCACTTGGAATTTTGCATGCGACTTCAGTTTGGGGTCCAAAATTGCGCTTATACCAGGCCCGTCGGACAGCTACTATGAAATACTTTCAGCTAATACTGTCAATGGTAAAAACTTTAGTAACACTTTTCTCAGCAACTGTGCAATTTTGTATGTTACTTTAGTATGAGGTCACATATTGTACTTACCGACTCCAGGCCTAGGTAACATGTACTTCCTGTTCATCGATATGGAATATTTTCCGAAAACACTGTCGATGGTAAAAATATTCATTACGCTTTTCTCAGCAACTACAAATCACAGACTTCAAATTTTGTATGTGATTTCAGTACGGGGACCCATAATGCACAGGCCTGTCGGACATCTACTTCCTGTTTACCGACTTTGAATATTATTTAGCAAATACTGTCAATGTTAAAAAATATCGTAACACTTTTCTGATTAACTATAAATTTCAACCACTTGACATTTTGTATGTGATTTTAGTATTAGGTCCATTAGTAATCTTAACGATTCTTAGTTTGTCAGACATCTAACTCAGAAATTTGAGTTTCCCCATATGAATGACACATTTCTTATATTTACTTAGTACTAAATAGAAACACTGTCCGTTTACTTTTCAGCGCTAGGGGTGGGGTGCTATGCAAGATTTGCCATTGAAAAGAGGGGGTGGTGCAGAATCCCTCTTTTTTACACCACTGTTTACATGCGGCATGTAAAATAATCAACTTATTTACAGCATATTCACACGGAGAAATAATACTATTGTGTACTGGTTATTTAACCACCAATTGCGCTGTGAGTAATAATTGCTTTGGTGTAAGCAACAAAAGTGGCAACTGAAATACTTTGATCAACCGTTAAATTGACTTTCTCCTACACAAATACTTTCGTAAATTGTGGTTTACAGTGGGAGATGAGCTATGGAGAAGGATGCAACTTATTCCATCTCTCATGGGTAACAACCGACCAAATTTAGAATTGTCGGTTTTTCTTATACAAAGTTAGTTTGACATTCGACCCTATCGGAAAATCACATTTTCATCTTCTCGATCCTCTGAAATCCATGAAGCAAATTCAACTAAACGATGGTATTTTGAAGTCAAAACTCCATTCAAATCATTATAATATTGACGCAATTTTAATGCAATTAAAGACTGGAAGTAGTTTTTGTCTCATGTCAGGTGTAAATAGTAATTGACTTTCCGTTTTGACCAATCAAATCTTCTGTCGTATAAAAGTTACTTCAGACACCAACTAGGTTTCTTGCTCTAGATTTGTGGTGTTGGTATGTTTGGTATATGTATCATGTCTTTTTATCCGTCTTCAGGTTTTCTGATTATTGTAACCATGTCTTTGTATTCAACGTATATTTTATTCCTTTGTATTTTATTGCTGTAATTTCATTCTGTCATAATAAAAAAATCGTAGATTTTCATTTCCTTTGGACCCAATTTTATCATCTCCTCTAATAATTTTTTATTTGAATTTGTTGCTTGTTTTCTTCCAAAATTACAGCATTTATATCAGTATAAGAGGTCAAGAATTAATTAAATCAATGCCCAACTGCCCCAAATTTCTTTACAAAAATACAATGAAATAATATGAAGTAAATATGCACATGAGACAAAGTTACTATCAACACATGGTAGAACCAAGCAATTAATCAACGCTTTAATTTTGGTACTTAATCTTGAAGTCAACATTAGGCCTTCAAAAGAGAGCTTTGTTTAACCCCAAAGTGAATTCAAGACGTCCCCTTGCGTCGGTTTGAGCGGAATGGCTGGATGAGAATCTAAGAATTTTGTTAAAATGAGCCTAGTAAGAGTTTACGTATTTCAGCCATATCAGCAATAATTAGTTGACGAAAAGTACCTATAATGGAGAAAAAGTAGAAGTTATCGGCAAATAGGAATGATACGAGTCGCAAGCTTGTAGAGGGGAAACACTGTGACAACCGATCGCACATCAAGCTTTAGACCACATATCAATTTTTCTACATACTCAAGCGGAGAAATCATTGACGGAAAATTCCAATAAAAAAAAACAAATTGATCGGGAAATAGGAAGTAAAGATGAGTGACAGACTTGAAAAGGGTGTGCAGTACAATTCATCATACCAAACCTTCAGATCAAACATCAAACCACTTCTACATGCATAAGAAGAGTTCTAAACCCATGACGAAAAAGTTCAATATATATGGCTATAATGGAAAATATGAGCTGAAAAATCCTTGACGAAAGATGTTCTGGACGGACGGAGGGACAGACGGACGGATAGACAGACGGACGGACAGACAGACTGACAACGGTAGAACAGATTTTCACCCTTGACTACGGAACGGGTGTATGAAAAGTAAGGGGTTGAGACAATAGGGTAACGAGTTTTGATTACCACTGGAAAAAGAAAGAAATGGGTAGTTGCATAAAATCAGACCGCATTAATTTCATTCATTTCTCGAGTACAATAGAAAGGATCTTTAAACTGCATGGCACTTTGATTTAGTATGCGTAATTTGTCTACAATGGTTCGTGGTCTGACTTTTCCGTATTATGACCTCAATATCCCGCAAAGATAAAGTATTCCCCTATTTACGTATCAACTAACCGAAGTGCCAAATTGTCAACTTGATAGAGGAAATAAACTATACTTCTGGCATTACCAAAACATTGGTGTATAAATGCATTCGTGGTTGTTTTATTTCTTAATTTTTCGTTATTTTTATGTATGTTAATTGATGAAATTGTCAAGAAAATTCAAACAAATAAAGACACATCACAGATCTAACTTTTTGCATTCAATTACACGTGGAATATTTTGCTGTAAAAGTTAGTTAACGATAACTTCAACCGCGATAAGCGATAGCAACTAAATTATTTAACTGTGTTAAAGTCCACATTTGATCGTTGCAATCGACATGAAAAAATGTTTTCTCTCCATTTAAACATATGTGTGAACCAATATTTTCTCTGCAGTTTCTAGAACGAATGAAACATAAATGGTTGAGTTTATTTTGTTCAATTTTGGCCATATATTTGCATAAAACTGCGACAATTGAAGAAAATGTTTGTGTATTTTGACGAGTACTGGTTTAAAGAGGAGATTTCTCCCATGTTGTAGATTAAATCTCAGTGTTATGTGTACTCTTTATTGCTTGTTAGCATGTGATTGCAAATACATCTTATTTACCTTCAAAAATATAACACAGTTATTCAAACTCAACTTCTTCGTCGCACACCTGTTGTTTATTTTCTCTTTGTTTACAACCGGGTCAGCGATGACCATCGAGTTTGCGATCGCTGGTTAACCCGGGTGGTCTCGGATCAACGAGCCTACTGCGCAGTAATTTGTCAAAGGTGAAAATAACATTTGTTTACCTGTGACATAATATTTATAGCAATGAAATCGGCATGCATACGTAATCACACAATTCGATTATTTTCAAGTATTACGGAATAACTTAATACATGCAGACGTATGCAGCAGTTGTTTGGATGACTACGCAGTTTTGCCACGTGTAGATTTTCAGGGCTTTCGAGTTTCAGATCCTTCGGAGCTTCGATTAAAGTAAGTGAGAACCGAACCATTAATCCTAAGCGAATAATCAACATCGTTAAACTTAATTTTTGGCATGATCCACTAATATCACGAGTTCTTGCTCAATTCATCTATTTTAAGTATACCATTTACAAACTCTTTTGAGGTTTCTAAAAGTAGAAAGTTATAAAATAATAATTAAATGACTTTCCAAATAAATATCGAAACAACAACTAAAGTAAATTAATATGATTCTGACGTCATGGCTTTTATAAGTCGCATTTCTATCTTCCGGTCGGGTTGACGGATTATTTCATCCGATTAAATTTCATCGGATGTAAGTTTAATATTTTACAAATCACGTGTTTTGTGAATTCATCTCCTGTTTGTCCTGCTGGAGTCCCTGCAAAAATTTGCTTTTTAGTACCCGTGAACGAAAGTTTGAATACATAGTCATTCAGTCTTCTTATCTGAACTTACAAACATTTTACGTCATGGTATTAAAGTTAACATTGTCTACAACGTCACAAAAATATATTGAAAAGGTCATTTTAACCTATTTTGACAACTGGTCAAACTACCTTATTTATATTCTATTAACAGATTAAAGTGAAACACAAATATATCATTATTTAAAATCAACAAACGTATATCATCATAATAATAATACCAAAAATAAAACAAAATTTGTGAATGAACAAAACGTGACTTCACATTAAAATTCAGTATTTTACGACGATATGGGGTACACGAACACTAAAACATAGAATAAAAAAGATAGTCTAAGAATAAAAAGGTAACAGGAAACACCTGCAATGGACGAAAGAACAGTCATATGCAACAATGTAACAAGGGAAAAAACGCCAATAAAAATATAATAAGCATGACTTATTTAAGTATGACTGAATATTAGATTACTTTTCCCAGATTGCAATGCTAATTACACATTGATCCTCAAAGATATGAAAAGCCATAGAGAACCGAAGGAACACAGTATGCTTTGATAGCAGAGATCAAAATTTTAAGTAAAACGGCAAAAATGATAACATTAGAATACAGAAAACCAAAGACACGATACATTTAAAAATATCAATAACTCTTACAACTAAAACATTCACATTGTGAACTTTTATAAAGACCTACATTAGTTGCTCCAGAAAAGATAACATGTCCTGTTCGTAACAGTCAATCGAGGGTATATTTAAAACCGGTAATTTTAAATTTACGTAAGCTGCAAGATCTTTGTGAAAACGACTCTTTATGCAAATCTATGTTTTGGTGACAACTGTAGAATTTCCGTAAGCAACGAAGGCTTATCATATGCCTTATTTGGTAGATAACGCGACACTTTTAAAGATATAATAAAAATTTAAAGTAAACTTAAGACTATAACTATATTTATATCAGTGGTAAATAAATGGAATTGTTTTCACAAGATGAAATGTTATTAAATTGAACTTAATTTCATTACATTGATAATATCGATCCTTAAACTATTGACCTAGTGCTACCAATGTTGTAAAGGATTTGTTTTTCTAGAAGAAATACATATAAAGTTATTAGCATACTTAAAAAAACCACCTATTTCTGGCGTATTATTTTATTATATAGTAGAGTATAAAAAAGACAAAAATTGTTTTACATATTAACCTGTCACTTGAGAAAAT
>MJUU01021758.1:0-15352 GCA_002080025.1 Modiolus philippinarum
TTCTGCAGTTGATGAACTTTCTGCAGATTTCTGTCCGATGGCCTTAGTTTTTTTGGGCCAGTCTTTAAATTTATGTTTTTGGAAGATAATTGAACTTTCGAAGGAGATTTGAACACAGATTGTATTGACTGCGATGATTGTGTTGACTTTGTTGAATTTGAAGCTTTTTTAAATTTTGATGGAGTGATGATGTTTTCTTTCGGAAGAGTTTTTACAGGTAATGGCCTAGGAATTGGAGTGTCAATTGGCCAAGTATAATTTGTTTGTGTTTCCACATGCGAGAAAGAGTTAGGTTTTTTAACTTTGTCAGCATATGTGGATGTTGCTGTTAAAGATGTGTTTGATGAGGAAATCTGTTGACGTGCGTCTTTGTATGAAATGTTTTTCTCTGTTTTAAGTTTTAAAATTTCCTTTTTCTTTATATAAAGGGGACAATCCCGTGAGGAGGCCATGTGCGCACCGCCGCAGTTTGCACATTTCTGTGCATTACCACACTCGGTGCCCTGGTGTCCCTCCTCTCCACATTTAAAACATTTCAACTTGCCCCTACATTGTTTGGTGCCATGACCAAACTTTTGGCAAGTGAAACATCTAACAGGGTTTGGTAGGAATTTGTCCACCTTTATACCAAAGGGGCCAATTTTCAATGATGTTGGAGGAATTGAACAATTGAAAGTTAAAAGAACAGTATTAAGTTTAACAGCGCTTCCTGATTGTTTCGAAATAAATCTTTGTACTTTTGTGACGCCCTGTGATGATAATTCGTCACAAATTTCCTCATCGCTAACTTCTGAGAGATACTGACTTCTGTCTCTCATAATACCACGACTGCTATTAAGAGTTCTGTGGGGAGATGCCGAAACTTTGAATTCTAAAATTTTAGTTATTTTTAGTAAATTTTCACTCTGAGTTTTGGAAGAAGCTTCAATTAGTAAATCACCTGATCGCATTCTGGAGACGTTTTTGACTGTTCCAGCAATGCCTTGGATGGTCTTTTGGATAGCAAATGGATTGATTTTTGATATTTGCTTATCAGATGATCCAGTCAACACAATAAATTTTGTCCAACTGTTATCTTCAACTTCTGGAATGGAATTGTCTAGTTTTCTTTTTCTATTTGGAACTGGTTGGTTTTGAGGGGTTTGTTGTGCCATGAAGAAAGAAAGGAGATTTCACCACCTTTGTCACCCACCCACCACGGAGTGCCAACAGGGGCGATACTTTGATTCTAGGGATCTCCACCAGAAAGTATCAAGTGTTCCAAAGGTGGTATACTCAAGTGGAGCGTAACCATCAGGCACTGATGGAAAGCGTACTACTTGATTGACCCATGAGCCACCGCTTTCTCCAGTATCCCTACACTGTATTGGTGGTTTAAATCAAAACAAAAATGTTACACACAAGTTAACTTAAACTCAAGTTGGAAAGATTTACTGGAGGGCTTGGCGTGACCAGCCGATTGATCGGACCGGGCCAATCCGACCTCCCGTTTAGATGATATCAGAGTCAAAGTAAGATATAGATCCTGTATTCTCAGCCCAACGGGTATTTTATGGCCGTAGCGGGAGTCTGAACACAGGCTCGCACCTACCAGGATCTCGTCGACCATCGACACGGGTCTCGACACACGGCAAACGTGTCGCCTCTGTTAGGAAGACTCATACTCCAAGCTCAGAGGATGCTGCGGGCCTATTCATCAGCCGGTACCGCGCACGGCGCCCAAAATATAGGTAAAATTGTATATTTTGGGCGATTTTGGTGAAAAATGGGAATTTTCAGCATTTGGAATTTTACAATATTCAAAGTTGAATTGTTGTATAACTGACCATAGCAAACGCACATGATCTTATTTGTGATATATGGGAGTCTCAGTGTATTTTGGTGTTTGAAATGATATGTTATTGAACCTTTATACAATGTTTAAGCTTTTCAAGCTGAATAAAATGAACTAAATTGTGTTGAATATTTGTGGCAAGGGATAATATGTTTGTAATTTATGAGACTGTAGTTAGTCTAAAATGTTTGAAAGCATATTTTCTAATGGCTTAAATGTAATGAAAGGATATTTAATTAACTTTTTCAAATAATATATCAACTTCAAGAAATATTTGCATCTCAAAGTCAAAACAGCAGAAATTCTGAACAAGAGGCTCTCAAGAGCCTGTATCGCTCACCTGGACCATGGCTTACATAAATAAAAGGCATTTCCAATAGGAAAAACAAAACACAAAATTTAGCAGAATACTTTTTTCCCCTAAAATTACAGTGTTCTTGTTTGGTTTCCATGGCAACCGAAAGCTCCACCATCCATTACAACCCATAACAGAACACCATTCAAAAAAAATTTGGGCAGGGGTTCCCCTTATAATCAAGGTTATACACGTTGCTGAAATTAAAACATTCAGACCACAATTCAAATAAAAATTCAAAAATTTGGACAGAGGTTCTAATTGGACTAGTAGTTTCTGAGAAGATCTTTGAATGTATATTCCAAAGGGTCCAATACTAAAACTATGTTCCCCGATGGCGGCCATCTTGGATGAGGTATGGACCGGCCATATACCCTTTTCGGAAGGGAGCATCTAAGGGCCATTGTGACTAAGTTTGGTTATAATTGGAATGGTAGTTTCTGAGAAAATTGATTGATTGATTGATTATTGTTTAACGTCTACTCAGCAATATTTCAGCTATATCAAGACGAGAACAAGTTTGTTAATAAATAATCACTTTGGGGTATGGAAAGGGCCATGGGACGGGAAATTCTGACTGCCACTGGAAAAGTAGGGTGAAATCGTCAAGGGCAGGGAATTTAGCCTTGTAGCCGATCACCTACGGACCACCCCAAAAAGAGCTTGCTACAAGGGTTCTTTAACGTGCAGAAAGCGTGGCATTTCTTCCAACACGTGGACCTGAGTTTACATCCCATCCGAAAGATGGGTTGTGTATTTATTAATCCCGCACAACCACGGAATGGGTCCTATTTCTATATCCCGGGACCCTCGGGGTCAGCCTCCGTTTAGGAGGGGTCACACCCCGCAAGCCGGAGATACTAGGTCCTATTTCTATATCCCGGGGTTCCCTCGGGGTCCTCTGTTAGGAAGACTCATACTCCAAGCGTTTCTGAGAAGAAGATCTTTGAATGTGTTTTCACTAGGGTCCAATATTAAAACTATGTTTCCGCTGGCGGCCATCTTGGATGAGGTATAGACCTGCCGGATATCTGTTTTAGAAGAGACCATCTAAGGACCATTGTGGCTAAGTTTAGTTTTAATTGGATTAGTAGTTTCTGAGAAGATGATCTTTGAATGTCTTTCCCATAGGGTCCAATAATAAAGCTGTTCCCCGCTGGCGGCCATCTTGGATGAGGTACGGACCTGCCGGATACCTTTTTTGGAAGGAACCATATAAGGACCATTGTGCCTTAGTTTAAGTTTAATTGGACAGGTAGTTTCTGAGAAGAAGATCTTTGAATGTCTTTCCCACATTGGGTTCTATGTTAGAAGTTAGAACTATGTTTACCGCTGGCAGCCATCTTGGATTAGGTACGGACCTGCTGGATACCTTTTTTGGATGGGACCATCTAAAGACCATTGTGATTGATTGATTGAATATTGTTTAACGTCTACTCAGCAATATTTCAGCTATATCAAGACGAGAACAAGTTTGTTGATAAATAATCACTTTGGGGTATGGAAATGGCCATGGGACGGGAAATTCTGACTGCCACTGGAAAAGAAGGGTGAAATCGTCAAGGGCGGGGAATTTAGCCTTGTAGCCGATCACCTACGGACCACCCCAAAAAGAGCTTGCTACAAGGGTTCTTTAACGTGCAGGAAGCGTGGCATTTCTTCCAACACGTGGACCTGAGTTTACATCCCATCCGAAAGATGGGTTGTGTATTTATTAATCCCGCACAACCACGGAATGGGACCTATTTCTATATCCCGGGACCCTCGGGGTCAGCCTCCGTTTAGGAGGGGTCACACCCCGCAAGCCGGAGATACTGGGTCCTATTTCTATATCCCGGGGTTCCCTCGGGGTCCTCTGTTAGGATGGCTCATACTCCAAGCTCAGAGGATGCTGCGGGCCTATTCTTCAGCCGGGACCGCGCACGGCGGAAGACCATTGTGACTAAGTTTGGTTATAATTGGACTGGTAGTTTCTGAGAAGAAAATCTTTTAATGTCTTTCCCATAGGGTCCAATGTTTAAACTATGTTCCCCGCTGGCGGCCATCTTGGATTAGGTACGGACCTGCTGGATATCTTTTTTGGATGGGACCATCTAAAGACCATTGTGACTAAGTTTGGTTATAATTGGACTGGTAGTTTCTGAGAAGAAGATCTTTGAATGTCTTTCCCATTGGGTCCTATGTTAAAACTATGTTCCCCGCTGAAGGCCATCTTGGATTAGGTACGGACCTGTTGGATACCTTTTTTGGATGGGACGATATAAGGACCATTGTGACTAAGTTTGGTAATAATTGAACAGGTAGTTTCTGAGAAGAAGATCTTTGAATGTCTTTCCCATAGGGTCAAATGTTAAAACTATGTTCCCCGCTGGCGGCCATTTTGGATTAGGTACAGACCTGCCGGATACCTTTTTTGGATGGGACCATCTAAGGACCATTGTGACTAAGTTTGGTTATAATTGGACTGGTAGTTTCTGAGAAGAAGATCTTTGAATGTCTTCCGGACGGACGACGGACGCCGCCAAGTGATGGCAAAAGCTTACTCTGGCATAGCCAGGTGAGCTAAAAACGGAAAATTCCCCTTTTGCATACAATTTCGAGCAGAGGAGTCAAAAAGAGACCTTTTGAAAAATTTAAATCTACTTAAATGATCTTCTGCGTGTTAACTTTAGTGAAATATACACTAGAATTCAAACAAAAAAACATGATCTTTTTATCATTGAGAACCTGAGGGGTAGTAATTTTCACATTTCTGAACCTACAATACGTCTGAAACTAAATTGTATGCACACGATTTGTTGCTTATATATCATAAATCATTATTACATCGGCAATTATTAAATATATATTAAGATTTTTATGACCATAAAGCCAAAAAGTCGAAATTGTGAAAAAATCTAAAATTCCGAAAATTCCCAATTATCAAAAATTCTATAACGAAAATCAAAGTTTTATGGACTTTAATAGTTTTATTTTTTAACATTGTATTACAACTGATAAGTTAGGCATAAAAACTAGATGAAATGACGAGGGTTTTTGAAATGAAAGGAATTAACAGCAGCGGGAGGGGTACATTTTTTCTATCCAAAGATCATATAAATGGCGTAAAGTGCCCAAACTTGAGTTCAATGTAAAGGATATTAAATTAGCTTTAATTTGGTTCCAAATTTCAGTAGATATTACTTATCAAGTACGGGAAGTATTTTCAGCCTATACCCTACATGTTCAATAAATTAATTCGACATTGTTTTCCACGTCTTATCTTGATTCCTTTAGTCTTTAAAATCCATAAATATGTGTTGGGACGCCGGTACAATTACAAGTTAAGCATCGTTACGCCATTATAAAATATAATAAGTTCGGTAGAAGAAAATAATTTTTAATTAAAAATATTAAAAAGAGATTGTAAACGGATAATGAAGAACTTTGACACTACATAAAAAAATGCAAAATACAGAATGTGATATTTTAGACATTTTTACGCTATAACAAATATCAAAATACCGATTGATTGATTAGTTAGAGTTTAACGTCCAATGAGCAATAAGGTCTATCGATTTTATGAGAAGCGATACGGGATAAAGCCCGTCAAAAGTTTTTCCTTCCGACGTCATAGAAGAAACAATTATGTTAATGGTTTTTTTCTTTATTAAATAGATTAAAAACAACAAAATATGGAGTGAAGAAAATTTAATAATGTTAATAAGGAAAATGAATTCATAATCTTTATATTTTTTAGGCCTTACGATAGTAAAAGTTTTGGCTCGATAAAAATAAGATTCCTCTTTCCCCCTTTTTTGAATATCTCTTTTGGAAAAGTAAACAACATTTTTGTTACGTAATGTTAACTAACAGCTGGAGATGTAATGATTAATATCATAGTGAAACAAGAAATTTGATTTTATGCTGCTTTGTGGGTATTTGCATTCAGGATACACATTGTACTTGTGCTACGAAGGAGAACAGTATAACATTTGAAATAGAATATTAGAAAAGACTATATTTGTATGATGGACACACGTGAAAAAAAAGACGGAATGACAAAGAAGAATACACAATTAATACACAAACATACAGGATTTGGAAATACTGTGCCCAATATGTTTTCCGCACCGCAACAAGTCCCAGTCAAACAAACAACGAAGGGAAAATTTGTGTAAGAAAACTGAAGTAATGAGGTGCACATATGATATCTACTTTACAGATGTAGCGAAATTTTGAGACGCATACGAGGGGATTGCCAGAAAACATGAATTACCTACAAATAAGGGCATTTGGGGTTGAAGAACGATCCCTATCCAGTCTCGATTCATGCCTTTGAAAAAAGGGTCTCGACCTATGTATCCCCTAATCCATCTTTGCTGTTAATATGTAGTATAAATAAAGCAACATTAGAATTACTTTTATCATTGTTCTTCATTTCAAGGATTGTTTCAACGATGTTTAATGGTCAATACCTCATACAAAAGTAAAACACACCAATTACAAACACTAGGTTGTTAAAAAACAGTAAAGTATGTGAGACCCAAAGGAGTGTTATGAATCAGTCTAGGTTAAAGTTTTGATGAGAGTATCCAGATTTTTCTTCGTTATTAAAAAATCATGTCAGACAATAGACAATGCATTGATTAGATATGATAATTTCCACATAAAATATGGTATGTACCCTTTTCTAATTGTTAATTAACTTCAGCACAAGATATATCTTACATAAAATATTTGGCGAATTTTCTCAAAAGGCTTGTTTGATCCCAACTGTAGTAATAACACAGGGGGTCACTGTTGATTAAAAAAAGTTTTTCTTCATGTATATTACTAGTATGCATTCATATAAATGATAGAGAAAGTAAAGATAAGGGAAGGGCTTTGTTATCGGTTTGTGTTCATGTGTGTATGTGTGTGTGTGATGATTACAATTTGTATAAGGTATTCATACAACTATTATGAAAAGTATTGGGTCAACATTGAAATAAAAAAAACAAACATGTATTATGAAATGTTTATATTTTTACCAGAGTTATCAAACATATGTCAGTCGACTATAAGAGAGAAAATAAGAGTACACAACTAAAGTCAAGGTCATCCAAGCCATAAAGTTCAGATAAGATGCCCACAGTGTATGATTCCTCGATGCACACCAC
Organism: Modiolus philippinarum; assembly: GCA_002080025.1. Taxonomy (NCBI): domain Eukaryota; kingdom Metazoa; phylum Mollusca; class Bivalvia; order Mytilida; family Modiolidae; genus Modiolus; species Modiolus philippinarum. The sequence continues at coordinate 7,331 of MJUU01021758.1, forward strand.
AAAGTTAGGATCATCAAGTTTTGCTGTAGTCATTCCTAATAAATCGTTCTCATCCGGTTGTACGTTTAACAGCTTCCACTCTGGGTTTGAACTTCGAAAACTGTGTTCATCTGAAAAATAAGAAAACAAACTGTTCGAGATGTTTCAGAGATCTATTTACCACCAATTCCTGAAATCAATGACCCTATCGCCATAGAAGACTACATCCGCGATCTGTGTGACAATCTAAACAAGATTAATAGGATCCATGAGGCCGCCAAACAACGCCTTTGACACCTCTGGAAGGACGGTGCCTCACTGCATAGGGAAATTAAGAGAAGGAAATAATTACAGGAGGAGAACCGCGAAATGAAGCGGCAGGCGGCCGAATATAAATGGAGAGATGAACTATTCCGACAGGTACAGTTGTAAACGATACAAGTCAAGAAATCATTTTAGTCTGTGCTTTCGTTATCCAGATGACTTTTCCTTTTTAGCTCACCTGGCTATGCCAGGGCTTGGCGTCCGTCGTTAACTCACTTTCAAAAATCTCCTCTGAAACCACTTGGTCAAATGGAACCAAACTTTAACAGAATCATCACTAGGGTATCTAGTTTTAAATTTGTTATTTTGTTATTTTGTTTGTCTTAGGTCAAATAACATGGATGCCGTCACTAAAAATAGAACAAAGGGGTAAATTACAGTTTTTGGCAAATAACTCAAAAACCGTTACAGATATAAAAAATCTAATAAAAATGATCAGCATGAGCAGATCTACCCATGCTGAAATTTTGAAGAAAATCTGATGACCCGTCTAAGAGTTATTGCCCCTTTTCCATAAAATTTTCAAAATTTTGATGTTTTTTAATTTTTTTATTAAAAAACTATAACAGATAGAGGTTAAGTTTAAATTGCAAAAATGTTCAGCATATTAAGATCTACCCACATGGTTATTTTGAAGATTGATTGATTGATGTTTTACGCCAACTTCAGCAATATTTCAGCTATATTGTGGCGAGAACTGTTGAATATACTAAACAATTTTAATAAATACATAAAATATCTATATAAAACCATATAGCTTTATACAAGTAAAAGAAGTGTGTAAAGTGTTAAAAACATAATTTAAATAAATTATGGTTTGATTAACAATATTAGAAATTAGAAACTAGTTTAAGATTGATCTGTTTAAATCTTACTAAATAAATTGATTGCTTTTAAAAATTGAACGATTTTGTCGCCAGCGACATTTGTAAATAGGTCTTTAAGACAATCAGCTGAATAAAAATCACGCCTGATATCGGCAACATCTACACATTGTTATTTTGAAGAAAATCGAAGGACCTATATACGAGTCGTGGCCCTTTATTGGTCAAATTTTTTGTTATTTTTTACTTTTTGTCCTATATTTCAAAAATGCATTGGGTTTTATTCGCATGTTTATGATACTATAGGGAAACGGGATAGAGAAAGGGGAGGTTTGGGTACCCATAAACCGGTTTAACCCTATCACTGGCTTTTGCTAGTGCCGCTTCCAAGTCCGGCTATCCCGAGTTCCTATCGTTATTTATGTTTGTCTCTTGTTTTTTTTCTGGTGAAGTTTGCTTGTAAATTGTGGCATGTGATTGTAGTTCCTTGCCATTGTAGGTGTTTGCTGTTTTCCTGTTTTTTGTAATTTTGAGAGAGGTCAAGTTTAAATTGCAAAATGTTCGGCATGTTAAGGACTATATCTTATTGAACAGATCTCTTCCAAGATGGCCGCCAGCGGGGAACTTAGTTTACTATTTGACCTAATGGGAAAATTCATTCAAAGAACTTCTTGAGAACCATCAAATGGATTTGAACCAAACCTGGCATGAATGTTGCTGATGAGGTGCTGACCAAGTGTTGTTACTTTGGTGCCGACCCGTCATCCAACATGGCCGCCAGCCATTAGACCCTGTCGGAAAATGCATACAAAGAACTTCTTCTTGAGAACAAATGAATGGATTTGAACCAAACTTGGCATGAATGATGCTTATGATTGATTGATTGATTGATTGATGTTTTACGCCAACGAATGATGCTTATGAGATGCTGACCAAGTGTTGTTTCCTCGGTGCTGATCCATCATCCAATATAGCCCCCAGCAATAAATTAGACCCCACGGGAAATGCATACAAAGATATAATAGAAAACCACTGAATGGGTTCAGTTTAAACGTGCATAAATGAAATTTGTGAGATTTTGACCAAGTTTGTTACTTTGGTGCTGATTCGTCTTCCGACATGGCCACCAGTGGCAAAACTTAGTTCAACATAGGACCCAATGCGAAATGGGTAAAAAGATATTCTGCTCTAAAACTGCTTGAACAATTTCAGTAGAATTTTGATATGATAGTCCTTGGGTGACCCTCTTCAAAGTTTTATGTTAAATAGCTGCCAGCAGGGAATGTAGATTTACATAGGCCCTTGAAGTTTTGAAACTGCATTCAAAAATCTTCTCTGAAACTGCTTGAACAATTCTAATTCAATTTTATAAGTTTCCGATTTTTATGTACATACACCACCAAAGATGGACCATCAATTTGGAATTGTAGTGCTGCATAGGACCCAGGCCAGGTGAGAGCCTTTTGTTTCCGTAAATCTTCTTTATCTGTTTATAAGTGAAACTTTTGAATGTAATGACATCCCATTGTATAATTGTGTTCAAAGTGACTAGGTTTCACATAAAATATTAATTTTTTGCATGTTTTTCAAATTTCATATGTAAGAAGGATTGTAAGTGGTAAAGGTAATATATATTTTTTATGATAGTTGGTAATTTTGTTTAAATGATTTTGTATCGTATATTCATATTGAATTTCCTTTCTTGGGAACTGATGTGCTGACGGCTTGGCACATTTTCCGTTAACATTGCCCATTTACTGTAATTCCCGTTGTACAGAACCTCGGGCTATTTCATACAACTTGACTCAACCCGAGCCGGAGCCAACGCCTCAACGCCTCAAAGTTCGTCTCGCTAGATCCGCTAATTTTTACTTATTTATATAAATGGGCTTTTGTGTGTGTTTTTGTTGGGGGGAGGGGTGGGGTGGAGGTATAACATTAATTTGTTGTGTCTTCAACTGTAGCCATCCCTGTTCTAAACATAGGGAAAACACACGGCTCCTGTACCTATAACTGTTCAACGAACAGGAATACACAATAAGTAATCACTAATGCTCTCTTTCAGTAACCTGAGATTACGTAAATAACTGTCCTTTGTGTATCTGATTTAAATTAAAGGCTCGAAATGAAAACACTGAAATATATGCAACCATATTCAGGTTTGGGACTGAAATTAAAGATGACGAAAAAAATGCGTTTGATTTAAAACTAAGCTAGTGCGGAGGCTCTGCATTTGGTATCCATATATAATTTTAATGAACTGCTTGTAACAATTGTAACAGAAAGAATACTTCCTTGCGGAACATCCATCTACTGTTCAAATGAGTCAGAAAATGTTGAATTGACTCTGACGTTAAATTCCCGGTCCTTGAGAAAAATCTTTATAAAATTAAGCAAGTTTCCTCTCAACCCCATACCAAAATGATCTTTTAAAATTCCATATTGTATCGTATGTTTGTTCTATGTCCAAACAGATAGATACAGCATTTTCTTTCTTTAAAACTGCATTTCTAATGAATGTTTCAAATCGAGCTTGATGGTCTAATGTGGTCCGACCTTTTCGAAATCCATTTTGAATGTTGGACTGAAGACCGTTCGATTCGAGAAACCAAACAAGACTATCGTTTATCATCCGTTACATTGTCTTAAAGACACAACTAGTCAATGCTAGTGGTCTGTAATAAGATTGCTCGGAATGATCTTTACCCGGTTTTGGAAAAGGTACGATAGTAGCTTGTCTCCAAATACGCGGTAGTTTCCCCGTTTTCCATTTTTTTTTAAAAGTTTTAACAGAATTGAGTTGATAATTGATATGCCGTGTCATGTGCCTTATCCAAAGGTTGTTTCAGTTCATCCATCGAAAGCAATATGTTGTATTCTTCCGTATTTTTAGATTTAAAGTTAAGTTTGTTTCGTTCCTTAATTCGCTGGAATAATGATCCTTGATTTTCAGAAGAGAATGTTTCTCATAAGTTCTCCAATTTTATTTGCAGTATCTTTTTCAGATTTTAAAATATCTTGTCATTTTTTTATGTGATGTGACATTAGCTTTTCTATTTTTACCCTTGATTTTATGTACCGTATTCCATATATTGCTCATAGGGGAAGGGCAATTTAATTTTGAAACAAAGTTATGCGTCTTTTTTGTTTCAAGGTTCTTCGGGCGTTTGCACGAAAAACGCGAAAAATTGCCAAGATTGTCCGACGTTGGATGTTTATTGAAAAGTTGCTCTGCCTTTTTACGATTTTGCAGGGCATCATCAGTCATTGTAAAACTAAAGCTTCCCAGGCTTTTGGGTTTGTATAGAATATAGTTTTCAGTATAGATTTATCTGCAATGAAAAGTATTTTTTACTGAATAGACTTAAGGGGTCAAGCACATCTTCAAACAATTCCAATTTAAATTCTTCTCTTCATAAATTTTCATAGAGTGTCCAATCAGCTTTATCAAATTTAAAGCGCTGTGTAAATCACTACTACATTAGTAATCATATACTTTCCAAGAGAAGTCCAACAGTAGAGATGGGTCAGTTACAGTTAGATCTATAGCTAAGTATGTCCCATTTCCAGGATGCTTAAACCGTCATTAAAATGCATAAACTTTCCTGAGACATTTTGTCTTCAATTATTCAACGCAGACCTACCCCACAGTTGATTGATTGATGAGTTAGAGTTAAACATCCAATGAGCAATTTTTAAGCTATATCAGGACGAGAACAAGTTACAAGAAGAAAAAAATAATGGAGGAAGGGACAACCGGGGCAACGACTTTTGATTGCCACGGGAAAAGGGGACAAATTTAGCCTTCTATTCGACAATCATTGCGTCTGCTCTCTTTAGAGAAATATAGAAGGGGTATTTATACTGCATATATGGAGCGTAGCGTTTCTCCACATAGTCTGGCTTCAATGGTTCGCGGTCATTCCCCAATCCACCACCTGGGGACGCGCCCGGCAGCTCTGTAGCCAGATCCCCTGATTGATTGATTAGTTAGAGTTTAACGTCCAATGAGCAATATTTCAGCTATATCAGGACGAGAACAAGTTAATCAATTCAAAAATTGAAAGTATCAGAAGAAAGAAATAAAGGTGGAAGGGACAACCTGGGCAACGACTTTTGACTGCCACTGGAAAATTGGAGAAATGGGTAGGGGCAGGAAATTTAGCCTTCCATACGACACCCAGTGCGTCTACTCTCTTTAGAGAAATATAGAAGGGGTCTTTATACTGCATGGAGCGTGGCGATTCTCGACACAGTTTGGCTACAATGGTTCGCGGTCAGGCTTTCCGTATTATGACCTGACTACCCCGCATAGACAGGGCATTCCCCTATCCACCACCTGGGGACGCCCCCGGCAGCTCTGTAGCCGAAGCCCCTGAAAACCGATTCAGGTGCCGGGTACTTTACAGTGGATTGTGAGTATTGAAATCGCCCATTATTATAAAAAGGGAAGGAAGTTGTTCGGTCAAGTTTTAAGTTGACTCAAACTGGTGTTGAAACTTGATGGCAAATATACAGAACATAATGTGGTCGTTTTATCTACAGGAATTCTCACTGCAACAGCCAAATAGTTCGATAAAATCTTGAAATTTCGACTTTTCCATTGCATGATATTGTTCATGATAGACGGATTGGTGATATATTTCCCTTTAGGGAAACAGGGATGACGTGCCGATAGACCATTTTCTCACGAAGACCTACTGTATGGTCATTCATGTTTATGTATCCATCTGATCTTCAAAAGTTCCCAAAATGTCAGTATTCAAGTACGGTTTTGGGCGTGGACCAGGATTTTAGGCATATCAGTGTCTTCGTCGGAAGACAGGTTTCATATCTGTTAGAAGTTCTAATAGCCGAGTTGGACTAATGTTGAGGGTGTAAAATTATATAAACAGTAGACGAGTGTTTTTATATTTAGGTCCTGATAAAGAATAACAATGTCCGATGTGCTTGTCCTTGGCACGCCCTAATTAATATATTGCGTATCATAACATTAGCAATTATGGAATGCAACAATTAAATAACATTTTTTAAACATGGGATTTCTGGTGGAAAAATATCAAATTCGGACCATATCTCGGAATTGGAACAATAAATTCAAGTTCTATCGCCACGTTTTCTAGTGATCAATATTTGAGGCAACAATTTCGACCAAGTAAATATAAAAGAGCTAGATATTGAATTGATTATACTGCAATACGTTAGTTTTTTAAGTCTATTGTCTAGTCGTTACACATTGAAAATAGCTGCATGTCAGTTTATGTTCAGGAATAAAACTAAATTCATTAACAGACGTGTATTCAATAAACAACTAACTAAATAATTGATTATACTGCGATACGTTAGTTTTTTTAAGTCTACTGTCTAGTCGTTACACATTGAAAATAGCTGTATGTCAGTTTATGTTCAGGAATAAAACTAAATTCATTAACAGACGTGTATTCAATAAACAACTATTTAAATAATTGATTATACTGCGATACGTTAGTTTTTTTTAAGTCTATTGTCTAGTCGTTACACATTGAAAATAGCTGTATGTCAGTTTATGTTCAGGAATAAAACTAAATTCATTAACAGACGTGTATAAAATAGACAACTAACTAAATACCGAAGTTACTGTGAATTCAATTTCTTCATATGCGCATTTCGATAACTTATGTCTCTTCAGTGCAGATAAAATCTAAACGTTTGGAAGAACAACATGTAATATATGCAAATAAACTCTTGAAACAGTTAGCAAATCTTCGGAATATTGTTTATTGGAATTTGCACGGACTTGAAGAGAATTTTAGTCAAAATTTATGTGATGGTGTCCACCTTAATTGGCATATGGGATATCCAAAATATAAGGACATCAGAGGAGCTATTCTGTGTCTAGACTTCAATGATAAACAACACTCCAAAAGGTAGTTAAAATATTTGTCAAATTAATTGTAATGTTAACTGTTATAAGAAATTCAAAAGGTATGTTTTCATAGACACATACATCATTTTTGCCAAATTACGGATCCCATACTGATAATATACAAATGGCACAATCTTTATGAAATGGAGTTCAAATCAAGTACTTTTTAGAACAAGATGTCATATTCGACAGTATAAAATCAAGTACATAACATATGTAAAAAGAATAAAAAAAATACATTACTTCATTCATGAACATGTACTAGTTGTTTATACTAGTACATGTAATTATCTATTAATGCGAGTTGGCGATGCATTTAATGAATTATATCCTCATGTATCTGCAGATTGATTGATTGATTGATGTTTTACGCCAACTTCAGCAATCATAAACTGCAGAATTATATTTACTGTACAATTGATTGATTGAATATTGTTTAACGTCTACTCAGCAATATTTCAGCTATATCAAGACGAGAACAAGTTTGTTAATAAATAATCACTTTGGAGTATGGAAATGGCCATGGGACGGGAAATTCTGACTGCCACTGGAAAAGTAGGGTGAAATCGTCAAGGGCGGGGAATTTAGCCTTGTAAGCGATCACCTACGGACCACCCCAAAAAGAGCTTGCTACAAGGGTTCTTTAACGTGCAGGAAGCGTGGCATTTCTTCCAACACGTGGACCTGAGTTTACATCCCATCCGAAAGATGGGTTGTGTATTTATTAATCCCGCACAACCACGGAATGGGTCCTATTTCTATATCCCGGGACCCTCGGGGTCAGCCTCCGTTTAGGAGGGGTCACACCCCGCAAGCCGGAGATACTGGGTCCTATTTCTATATCCCGGGGTTCCCTCGGGGTCTATTTACTGTACAAATAGTTTGTGAACAATGTACATGGTTACGTATAAAGTGTGTGCTAAATACAGCAGCTTGTTACAGCAAATTATACTATAACTAATCCGAGATTCTGATTATCGCAAAATATTC
>MJUU01021760.1:0-37981 GCA_002080025.1 Modiolus philippinarum
CTCCTTTACAAATTATGTTTTTAGCTCACCTGACCCAAAGGGTCAGTGTGAGCTATTGCAATCACTGGGCGTCCGTCGTCCGTTAACTTTTCACATTTTCATCTTCTCTTCTGAAATCACTGAAGCAAATTCAACCAAACTTTACAGGAATGATGTATGGCAGGTCTTTTACAAAGATTGCTCACTTCGTTCCGATCCTATAAAAATCATGGCTGCCAGCGCGGAACTTAGGTTTAACATTGGATCCTATGGGGAAAATCACATTTTCATCTTCTGCTCTGAAACCACTGAAGCAAATTCAACCAAACTTTACAGGAATGATGTACTAAAGATCCTTACCAAAGATTGCTCATTTCGTTCTGATCTGACACAAAACATGGCCGCCAGCACAAAACATAGTTTAACATTGGACTCCATTGGAAGATCACATTTTCATCTTCTGCTCTGAAATGGCTGAAGCAAATTCAACCAAACTTTACAGGAATGATGTATGCCCGGTCGTTTACAAAGATTGCTCATTTCTTTCCGATCCGATGAAAAACATGGCCGCCAGCGCGGAACTAAGGTTTAACATTGGACCCTATGGGAAAAATCGTATTTTCATCTTTGCTCTGAAACGACTGAAGCAAATTCAATCAAACTTTATAGGAATGATGTATGGAAGGTCGTTTACAAAGATTGCTCATTTCTTTCCGATCAGACAAAAAACATTGCCACCAGTACGGAACATAATTTAACATTGGACCCAACGGAAAATTCTCTTCTGAAACCACTGAAGTGAATTCAACCAAACTTTAAAAGAATGATGTACTAAAGGTCCTTTAAAAAGATTGCTAATTTTATTTCAATCCGAACAAAAAACCATGGCCGCCAGCGCGGAACTTACGTTTAACATTGGACCCTATGGGAAAAGTCACATTTTAATCTTCTTCTCTGAAACTGCTGAAGCAAATTCAAAGAAACCTTACAGGAATGATGTACGGAAGGTACTTTACAAAATTTGCTCATTTCATTTCGATCCGACGAAAACATGGCCTCAGGAGCAGAACATAGTTAAACATCGTATGTGAAAACCATACTTTTCATTATGTTCTCTGAAACTATTCAAGCAAATTTAACTATACTGTATTGGAACAACGACAGTAGAATAACAAAGGAACAGAGGAGTGGAATTTACAAAAATCGAAGTTCAAAGAAGGCCAAAACGAGAACACAGAAAACAATGACGCTATACATAGAAAACAATGACGTTAGACAGATACAAAGCACAGAAATAGCAATCACAACATTCAAAACAAAGGCACTCACAGTGTGAACTCTAGTGAAACTGAAAGTGACATGAGGTGCGCTGGAAGGGCAAGCATGTCAAATAATGTATTGAAGGTCCTTTGTTAAGATTACTCATTTCAATAAGATCAGACAAAAAACATTCGTGCCAATGGAGAACATAGCTTAACATTAGACCTCATGGGAAAAATACATCTTTTTTGGTCATGCAACATGGCATAGAAGCATTTTGTCAGGTGAGCGATACAGGCTCAGTTTCTTAGCCTCTTGTTTATGTTTGTTCCTAATTCAAGATGGCAACCAGCAGAGAAAACTGTTAATAATTGAAACCCATGTGAAAAAAACACACACTTCGAGATCTTCTCCTCTTTCGCTGTTTTATCTGATTGCATCTCTAGCAAGTTCTATTTTAGATATGTGCAAATCAACTCAAGTTCGTGTTTAAAGGATGCAGTAAAACACAGCAGCCATTTTGTTTTTGCCTAAACATATCAATACTGGGCGCAGCGAAGTTTTTCGTTACTCTAGATAATTTTTACATAAAAAGTCAAGACATAAGAATGGTCCACACGGTGTGGTTTCACTCAATGCTAAAACATGTATAGTTCAAAATAACAAAATACCGAAGTTACTGTTATTTCGCGCATTTAAACTTAAGTCTCTTCAATGCAGATAAAACCAAAACATTTGTAAGTCCATTAAACGAAAAACATGTTAAGTTGACAAAAAGGGTCTAAGAAACTCCAAAATTGAGCTAAAGACAGAGCTATGCATGAGGGAGATACTTCTTAGTTTTTAACAAAATTTTGCAAAATTTAGATATTGTAAATGTCAATAATTGTCTTTGAGTATATGTTAAGTATGACATTTCAGCTTGGTGTTTAATTACTTTCAACAGTGCTTATTCTAAAACTTTATTTTGAAATAAGACCAAAAATATCGTCATAAAAGAGACACCTTAGCGACGATGTGCATTTTATCCACTATGAAATTAATGTGGAATTGCATTAATATTTTAGGGCTTGTGCAGTGGTCTGTTTCAGCAGTAATTCATCTAATTGCTTTCGTCATACTTTTTAGCTGCATTGACTTTCCAGCTGGTAGAAATGTCGGACTTTGACCCTCATTTCCAAGACGAATACGTTAAAAAGTGACTCTACTAATGGCCAAAAACTCAATAAAAGATGGTTTCGTTGCCTCATTTTCAAATTGTATAAAAGGGGTAAGAAACAGCTGGCTTAATGACAATAGTTTATTCTTGTTACATGCCTACCAAAATACGAACAAGAATACTGACAAAGTTAGAAAGGGCCCCGCCTCCTTGTGTGTCCCAAAACCTGATTGTGGAATTTCATGGAAATCATAAAACAATTTTTGGGAAAAAACATAGATAACAAAATCCTAAGTTGTTGTAAATATCAAAACATTGAAAAAATATATGACAGTCATTTCAAGTTATATATCAAACGACTGAGTTAATTCTCAAAATATGAATTTTTTCATATTCAAACTAATTTTTTCACCAAAAAATGTTTTATGATTCTCCTCAAAATCATAAGGGACCTTCTTTTGATCAAGTCCAACACTGTGCATACAACTTATAAAAATCTGTGAAGGTCATTTCAAGTTATAATACTACATAGAGTTTATTCTCAAAATACATGTATGCTGTTTTTCATATAAAAAGTTTTCCCCAAAAAAATGTTTTCGGATTTGCCTCAAAAACAGAAGGGAGCCTCCTTTGGTCAAGACCAATTAACCTTGTGTATCTAAATCATATAACTTCCTGAAGGCAATCTTAATTTATTGTACGATATAGAGCAAATTCTCAAAATATGCACTTTTTCATATAAAAACTAAGTTTTTTTCCCCAAAAATCATTATCTGATTTTCCTCAAAAACGAAAGGCGGCTTCTCTTGGTCAAGTTCAACCTTGTGTATCAAAATCATATAAATCCCTGAAGGCAATCTTAATTTATTGTACAACATAGAGCTAATTCTCAAAATATGCACTTTTTCATATTAAAACTCATTTTTCCCTCAAAATTGTTTTTCCAATTTTCCTCAAAGATGAAAGGGAGCTTCCTTTAGTCAAGTTCAACTTTGAGTATCAAAATCATTCAAATCTCTGAAGGCAATCTTAAGTTATCATACAACATAAGAGCTAATTCTCAAAATATGCACTTTTTCATATAAAAAACAAAGTTTTTTCCCAAAAATAATTTTCCAATTTTCCCCATAAAAGAAAGGGAGCTTTCTTTGGTCAAGAGCAACCTTGAGTATCAAGATCATTCAAATCCCTGAAGGTAATCTTAAGTTATCGTACGACATAGAGCTTATTCTCAAAATATGCACTTTTTCATATAAAAACAAAGTTTTTTTTCCAAAAAATCATTTTTCGATTTTCCACAAAAATGAAAGGAACCTTCCTTTGGTCAAGAACAACCTTGGGTATCAAAATCATTTGAATCCCTGAAGGTAATCTTAAGATATTGTACGACATAGAGCTAACTTTAAAAATATGCACTTTTCAATATAAAAACGAAGTTTTTTCCCAAAAATCATTTTTCGATTTTCCTCAAAAACAAAAGGAAGCTTCCTTTGGTCAAGAACAACCTTGAGTATCAAAATCATTGAAATCCCTGAAGGTAATCTTAAGTTATCATACGACATAAGAGCTAATTCTCAAAATATGCACTTTTTGATATAAAAACGAAGTTTTTTCCCAAAAATCATTTTTCGATTTTCCTCAAAAATGAAAGGGAGCTTTCTTTGGTCAAGATAAATTTTGAGTAAAAAAATCATAAAAATCGGTCAAAGCAATCTTGAGTTATCGTACGACATAGAAAATGCTGACGGACGGACGGACAGACAGACGGACGGACAGGCTGAATACTATAGGGCGCCGCCATTTCATGGCGGGGCCCTAATGAGGCAGAAAGCTTTTACTATTCTGGTAAGTTGTAATTAGTGAGTTTTATTTCTAATATGATTGCAGCAAATTTGATTAACCGTGTTACATCAAACTTTACATGAAACTTTGAAAAAGCCTCAAATAACTGTTAAAATACATCTCTTTCCAATCAGTTAACACACCAAAGATGCAGTCGTCTATTTGAAAATTATATATAGTTAGAAGGAACTTGAAAAAAGGGCGAATTTTTGCTTCAAATTGAGATTGAAAACTGTTAAAAGTAATATTCCACTTATGTTTCAAATTTCAACAGAGTTAAAAGATTATGCCTTCCAAATATTATGCAGATTTACTGGTTAACTAGGTTTTTAAAGTGAATTGCCTAATTCTGGAAAAGACTATAACCCCCTATTTTTTATCAAACTTTGCTTTTAAATTTGCAAGTTAGTTGGTATATGCTTGACTAAATCTGTTGTAAATAACAAAATACTAGTGTTTCTGTGTATTGTTATTCTGTGTCTGCATATTGCCATTTGGACAACCGATGTCTCTTTAGTGCAGATCAAATCAAACGTTTGCAAGTCCGTGTGAAGCTGATGGAAAACAAATTACCAATATGAGCTAAATATAAAAGCTGAAATTAGCTAAAGATAGAGCTATACACGGGGGAAATACTTCTTAGTTTTAATTATTTTGTTTTTGCTTTCTATAGAATTTCTATAAAACGCAAGGTAAATTTTTCATGTCAGACAAGTCTGACTATCGGGCTGATCAATACCCTCCGAGACCTCTGGTCCACCAGCAATGGCATTCGCCAAATGGTTCAAAATACAAAAAATACCCATGTTGCATAAAATACAGTAAATTTCGTTATGCTGTACACGTGTTTCAAGGAGTAAGCTCTCATCAGCAGCATTTGAATCAAATAATATGGAAAATATTTTACGAAAGGATATGGAGTAAATGAACATGAGACCATAACACAAATGTCAACTCATACTGCAATAATTTTAATGAGCTGTATGGCCATTTCGGAAATTTATTCCTCATCAGCAGCACTAGAACCCAAACAAAGGAAATCCATAATTTCCAAAAATGTTTACAATGCATAAAACCAAACGAAATCCGAATAATCAGTAATATCAAATATAGCTAAGGACAAAACTACGATCCATCGGTTTTAGAATTTACATAGATTTAGATAATAATAATTAACAAAGTGTACACATGAGATATTATCTCATGTACAAGTACACCATATCTAAGAAAAATAAAGAGCATACATCTCTACCACGGAAAGCCGTAATCTAAAAGTATTCAAAACAGAAGTACTCATCACCAAAGATATCGAAATAGAAGGTCAAAACCAGTACCAAGGACATCTGCCGAGTGCTATACACGGCATGAAGCCTCAGTAATTTTACAAGTGGTTAGAATTTTGATAAAAACAGGAAATTTCTATATTTCGAGACCTATCCGGCTCTTTATCAAACACAATAGAAAAGTAAAAATACAGTGAAATAAAACCTATTTACAAAGACTATACTACAAAAAAATAAACAAAGTATCGACAGCTACATCATGGACGCTGTTAACTACAAATGTAACATGAGAAGGGAAAAAATTGTTAGTGTCTGTACATCGAATCTTACAAAATTCTTACTCTAATTAGTTATGTTAAAAAAACAAATTATAAAGCACTGATATAAGAATACCGACGGAGGAAATTTTCAATTCAAAAATGAAAAGTAACGCTGCAAAAAGGAAAGGACTACATGCATAATCAATGAAGAGATATGGAGTAAATGTACATGAGACAAAGTCTCTATAAATACATGGTAAAAAGGAGCAAAGGAACAACGCTTTTAGTGTTGTTCTTCATCTTAAATTGAACATGAGGCTCTCAAATATGAGCTTTGCTAATACCTCACAGTAAGTTCAAGACGGCTGAGTGGAGTTCATTGCTAGATGTCAAGCAATGCTACATCAATGTTTTTCATGTCATTGATGCGGGATCGTCAACAAACATAAAATTAACTGACAAAGTGTTCTTGCAATCGCTGCCCTTTTGCCCGACAAAAAGACCAAAAAGAACACAAAAAGAAGACAATCACAACTTCTGAACAACCACAGGGCACCCATCGAGTAAATAGTAAGAAAACTTGGCATAATAAAATTGTGGGCACAACAAACAGGTGGTCAGAATAACATTTTGAAATTACAAAAAATATAAAATGCCAAACTTTGAAAGTATGATAGTGTATCCTCTAAAGAATAAGTACACCATAAATGAAATGTATAGAGAAAATACATCTCTCGGACGGGGAATTTTTTTTTCCGGACTCCACGCTGCAGGAGAGACAAACTTCAATCTTAAATAATCAATGAAGGGATATGGAGTAAACGTACATAAGACAAAGTCTCTACAAATACATGGTAAGAACAAGCATTTGACAGTATGAACCCCTTAAAAATGGTTCAAAATACAAAAAATACCCATGTTGCATAAAATACAGTAAATTTCGTTATGCTGTACACGTGTTTCAAGGAGTAAGCTCTCATCAGCAGCATTTGAATCAAATAATATGGAAAATATTTTACGAAAGGATATGGAGTAAATGAACATGAGACCATAACACATATGTCAACTCCAACTGCAATAATTTTAATGAGCTGTATGGCCAATTTCACTATTTGTTGATAACTAACATTCATTTTCATAATTTGTTTTATTAAATACCGATAAAAAGAATAATAGAAGTTTTGTTTTTGATACAAGAAATATTGGCTCAAATAATAGACTCGCACACAAGGGGCTCGTCCATTATTGTTCGCCAATATTTCTTGTATCAAAAACAAAACTTCCATTATTCTTCAGATAGATATCACCATCGATTTCGCTTATTCGAATTAGACGAAAACTTTTATTCGTGCAAAGATGAAGAATAACAATAATAGCGTTGTTTCATTGATTTGTTTTACAATATAATTGTAGTGACTTTGTTCTCGTGTACATTTACTCCATATCCCTTCATTGCTCATACAATCTACAAAGCCAAGATAGTGAACAAATTAAGATTTAAGATCAATCGACATAGCATAAAGGTCAGTGTAAAACAACTTGGCCTGACCATGAGATGACTTGATACTAGATCTGGTCAAATGTGAATGTATCAGTCGACTTAGCATACAGGTAAGTTTAAAACAACTTGGCCTGACCACGAGATGACTTGATACTAGATCTGGTCAAATGTGAATGTATCAGTCGCAAACAACGGCAATAGAATACCGAAGGAACAAAGGAGCTGTATTTGCAAAAATCGAAGTCCAAAGACATGACCAAAACGAGGACACAGAAAAGTAACTTAACGAGGCAGTCAGCAAACAAATGATAACGACCATAGTTATAACAAAAAATTAATTTCAAGAGTTTTCACTCATATCCTCATATAAGTAGTTTCTGTTTAGTAATAGGAAGCGATATATTTTGGAAACTGCAATTTTGTTCCCAATACTGAGTTGAAAAAATCCCTGCGTCGAGAGTTATCATTCTTGGAAATATACGCAAATGGACACATAAATCTTTCAGGGAAGATTTCTAAAGTATTTGTAAAAAATAAAGCATATGAATACGTTGCTTGATTGCCATTCAAACATGTTGATGGTAAAATCGAAATGAAGAAAACAGAATAAAATCAGTTTTACTGGGGAATGCTGGTACGAAACTAAAATGGCACTGTGCTTTCCAATAACATAATGCTCAAATGATTGAGCAAATTCGTCAAAACAACAAGCGTCTGCTACCCTGGAAATATACTTCCAGGATCAATAACTGCAATAATCAAAGGGCTTGAAGTACTGTGACTGGGAGTTGCGTCAGGATGTAGCATGGCCTGATAAAAATCTGTTGGAGTCATATATAAATATATGAAAATATGAACAAATTGTCACGACAAAAAAATGATTTTTCAGTGGAACTTGATCTTCATTCCATTACATTAAGACCTATTTTTTAATGATTATATGATCATTTTTTTTATTTTCAATTTTGTTTTATTGATATAAAATATTTGAAATTGAATCAATCAATAAAATACCAATAAATATGTTTTTTATTAATGGCAGGAATGTCAGGGCACGTGCATAATTTAAGGTCTAAAATTTGAGAATTGGAAGCAATGCAGAAATATGTGTTATTCTCTGCATATAGTCAATTAGAAGCTTTATCTATATAGAGCTGATATAAACTAATAATACCAGTAACTGCTGGGAGAGGTTACTCAGTAGGGAAGAGTGGGGACGGGTATTGTTACACCGTCAAAATCATGGACAAAAACAAAGGATCCAAAATTCCAGACGTGTATTTAGGTACAAACTTAACAAATAAAAAGGCATCCTATGTATCAATGTATCTGGAAATTAGTGTCAAGGAATTAAGTCAGTATTATAAGAGCGACTATAGCAAAAAAAATGCATAAAATGAAATATAAAAAATGAATAAATAAACCTACCCCCCCCCCCCAAAAAAAAAACACACTTTAATGATATTAGCAAAGTGTAACGTACGGACTTCTAAACACAAATTCATTTTTAATTACGTTTCACAATCTTCAAATACTATATTGTCGTACTGTTTCGTCTTCATTGGCGGACAAACCTGTTTACCTGATTTTTACCACAATAACAATAATCATTATTTGATCTTAACCTTTGAACACATGCAGTGTAAAGGAAATTAACCATTGTTACATATGAATTGTCCAATGCAAGCCTAAATTTGACTGCAGTCTGGTCCGTTAATACCGCGGTTTGTCTGTAAATCGCCGTGGTGAATGGCACACAGGCACTTGTTTCGGAAAAAAATACCCTGGAGGGTATTTTTTTCTGAAACAAGTGCATGTGGAATGGCACCGCGGCTGATAAAGTCTTCAAAAAGGGGTTCCAATGGAGTTCCGTAAAAAGGGTTCTAGTCAATTTTTCTCCAGTTTTTATTGAGTGTGCCTAAATTTTGCATGAAATTTTTAAAGTTTTGCAGAAAAAAATCACGGGGTCTATCCCGGAACATCTCCTCTGTGTGATCCGTTATACAACCGAATTGCCCTGAGTGGTCAGCGGACCAACCTTTCTGGCTTTCCTTTGAATGAAACCTTCTAAAATCCAATAGAAAAAAACTGATGCCCACAAATAAGGTTTGTACAATTTTTGCTTTACTTAGTCAGTACTTTTGGGTAAAGATTGAATATTTATTAACTTTTGTCAATGACTATATATTCTGCAGGCGAATCATTACCTATGGCTACGCCTAAGCAAAGGTGCAGCTTTAAAGTGAGGTAAAACTTGAAAGATATACATATTTTTAAAATTAATTGGGTCAAGAACATACTGTTGTAAAAACCAATGCCAAACCCTATCATGTTCACTTACTTTGAAAAATCGGTAGAAAACAAAACCATCTCGTCAGTAGTACAATGTAGTTGAAATTTAGGAGACGTTGCTCAGGTTACTTCTTTTATAAGTGATAAATATTTTCGGGTAGAAATATGTCCGGGGGATAGTTACTAGGAAACTAAAATCCATGGGCAGACATTCCTGGGAAGACATATATTTCTAGGAAAATATGTCCTCGGACAACTATTCCTAGTAAAACTAGAAAACACGAGGGGACTTTATAAACATAAGTGGATGATATAAATCGGTTGATTGATTGATTGATTGATGTTTTACGCCAACTTCAGCAATATTTCAGCTATATTGTGGCGAGAACTGTTGGGTTTATTGAAAAATTCTAATAAATACATAAAATATTAATATAAAACCATATAGCTTTATACAAGTAAAACAAATGTGTAAAATGTTAAAAAACATATTATTAAATTTTTGGTTTAACAATAACAATATTAGAAATTAGAAACTTGTTTAAAATTGATCTATTTAAATCTTACTAAATAAATTGATTGCTTTTAAAAATTGAACGATTTTGTCGCCAGCGACGTTTGTAAATAGGTCTTTAAGACAATCAGCAGAATAAAAATCACGCCTGATATCGGCAACATCTACACATTCAATTAAAACATGTTGAATTGTATAAGGACAATTGCAGGGAATACATTCAGGTCGATCATCACTGTTGAGGATAAAACTATGTGTTGTTCTAGTATGTCCAATACGACATCTGGTCAACACTACCTGTTCCCTACGGTTTTTACCACAGGAACCAATTTGTTTACCGACGTCTGACTGTATTCCATGCAGTTTATTATTTATTTGCAGATCCCATTTGGCCTGCCATAACTTTAAAATGTATTTAACAATTAAAGGCTTCATGTCAGTGTATGGTACTGGACAATCCGCCATCTCATCATCTAGTGCATCCTTGGCTTCCTGATCAGCAACTGTGTTTCCATAGATCCCCACATGACTAGGGATCCAAACATAAATGACTTTTTTGCCTAATGCTACAAGTGATTTGTAGAATTCGGCTATTTTCAAAATAATTGGGTGTTTTGTTTTTCGACTTTCAATTGCCAATAGGCAAGAAAGTGAATCGGAACAGATCATGAATTTATTTGATTGCGATAAAGCTATATATAAATCGGAAAATGGTTTTTATGAAATAAAAACGATACGCTAGGCTATGGAATAGCCTTGGATAGAAAATTGCGTGTTTGATTGACAAGGGTGTGGTGGCTTATGATGTATTTGTATACTCAAATCAATACTTGAAGTAAGCCTTTCTCGGTACTTCTTTGTAATTTCTTCTATTGGTCTGCACATGTGATAAAACAGTCACTGATTCGATCAAACCTCTCATTTTTTGCCAACAGCAACTCAAAGTAGTTTCGTGCTTTTGTTTTTGTTTTTTTTTACATTCTCTTAGGGTGTTGCTTTTTTTATCTTTTATCCCTCAACAGAGACAAACTTTATTAACTAAAATGTATACATGTATTGAAGCAATGCTTTCTAGCAATTCTGAGCATTTAATACTTCAACTTCAACTATGGCTTCAGGTTTCACAGACAATCCTTACAACCAATGTAACTGAGGGGTTTTTCTAGCGCAGCATGCTATGACCACAACATGTTGACAACAAAAAAATATGCACATAGTTAGTACTTGCTTAATTTAAAGTGACTGATACAATAATAAACCTTTTTACAGCACACACAAATAAACACCGGTAGCTCTATATTCTTCCGCAAAAATCGCAATTCTATCTATTTCCACCTTTCGTTCTCCATTGCCTAAGTATCTCAACAAACTACAATCACGCTTTGTTTAACACAATTGAAAAGTCTTTTATAGTATTTATATATTACTGATTATTGAACAATATCTCATCTTTATTTATTAACTTCTGGTTTTGAATTTATACATTACTGTTCTTATTCTTTTTATCATATCTATGTTTATAAATCTGGCTAAGCGATATTGCAATACCAATCCCATCATCCTCTATAAACCTGTTCCCAGTGCCACCTATAGTAAATGTTTATAATACTTTTCAACTTCCACAAGGAAACAGAAAAATTAAACCCCGCCCCGTTTTATCAGGACGAAACTGGACGCCATTTTGATTTTCGAGAATCTGAAATTCCTATTGGTCAATAATCTTCTGCGCATCCGTTCTCCTCACTGCGCAAGCGTACTCCTCACATCCCCCCGAGAACTATCCTATAACACTGTATTTGTATCTTCGTTCACCGTTCTTTTGGGAGAAACATTTATGAATTAATCTTTCAATCGAGATTTAAGTTCTTCAAGAGAAATGGTAGTATAAAGTGTTGTAGGGTCAAAGGTTTTAATGCTATTACAGTGTAATAATGATCTAGATTTTAAGATGTAAATTTGACATAGTAAGATCTTTCATTACCAAAAGACGGGATATTTGTATTTGTGTTTATAGAGAAACATCGTCTGATAAGTAGATGTGATTAGCTGAGCATACAGAATTAAAAAATCAGAAGTTTTGATTCCCTAACGGTTTAATTGGATTGAAAAGATCTTTTGAATTTTTAAGCATTCCTTCCGACTGACATCAGTAGTAGAGAAAGTTTCTCAAAAATATTTTTGGAGTCCTTTTTTCGTCGTATTTATAAAAATTTGAATTAATTGTTTGAGAAGCATTGCATTTCAAACCTTTGGTCAGCAACTCGCATAGATGAAAGAACGCCAAGTCTCCCGATTTGATAAACCGAAAGGGTTATATTTAAAATAATAACATATCGAAGTTACTGTAAATATGTAAAGTCCGCCAAAAGTTTAACCAAGCAAACATGTTGAAAGCTATAAGATAAGATACATTTATTCCAATCAAGGTCCCTCAAGGGGCAATTACAAATATAACATTCATAATTCAGACCTGGGACTAATATAATATTAATCCCAGTTCAGACACAACAATACAACAAAATTAATGTAACAACAAGTTATATATATATATATATATATATATATATATATGTGTGTGTGTGTGTGCCTGTAACCCAGACGAGGGAGGTTGCATAAACACATTATCAGATTATTTATTTCATTTATTTTTATTTATTAAGTACATACGCACGCATTATAAATAACATTAATATCAGAATCAACAAGTTGTAAATCTACAAAAGACACCAAGGGACGGTGCTCAAGGATATGTGTGTTGCTTCATAAGAATTAGCAACCACATACCTCCTCGTGTCTGATGTAGAAAAACCACTAGTTGAAAAAAAAGAAAGATAAATAAATAAATAAAACAAAATAAATGATGTATCGTAAATCTACAATAGACACCAAGGGACGATGCTCTAGGATATGTAATATCTACATGCCTCCTCGTGTCTACTGTAGAAGTACAACCACAAAAAGTGTATGTAAAGTGAAATTAGTTGCCGGTCTACAAGAGACACCAAGGGTCGGTGCTCAAGGATGTGCGGAATGCTGCTTCGGCCGCATACTGGCAATACTCCTAATGTCTAATGTAGACAAGCACCACACTTGTTTAGTAATAATATGAGCAACAAATACGGCACGTATGTGGATAAAATTGTTCACTTTGCCAGTATTATCTGCAATTTTTAAATGTGAACTCACTTAAACGTTTTAGTATAGTTAGATCTTCACAATTAAATAACCAGATTAATTTCTGGTTATCATCCAATCTTACAAAGTTTTTACAAGATTCTGATATTGTTTTGTAAAGGTCAATCCTTTCAGTATTATATTTAGAACACTTCAACAAGAAGTGTTTTTCATCTTCAATCTCGCCTGAGTTACTTCCCTTTTCTTTGTAGCAATATTCCAAAAGCACCAGCATATGGAGTTTACACCTCACAACTCATTCGCTACTCAAGGGCTTGTGGTCGTTACAGTGACTTCCTTGATAGAGCTCAGTTGCTTACAAATAGACTACTTAAGCAAGGGTACTTTACCAAAAACTTAAAGTCATTACTACAGAAGTTTTACGGTCGACATCACGATCTTGTGGATCGCTATGGGATATCTGTTTCCCAGATGACAGCAGATCTTTCCCTCTGCAACTAAAGTTTGTTTTTCCTCTATTGGATTTGACTTAACTACCGGATTTGAAATGTTCAACACGGCGGGTGTCTTATAAGAGGCAGGAGATGCTTACTCTACCGGTACACCTGATCTCACCCATGGTTTTTATTGGGTCCGTATTGTTCATCTGTATAATCAATGCTTTTGACTGACGGTTCGGTTCTCACACTTTACCTGGTATATCATTGGCGGCTCCAAAAAGGGGGGGGGGTCTGGACAATCATGTATTTTTTAATGAATATCCTGGTATTTTACTAAAAAAAATACCCTAAAAATTTTGCTTTCATTTCTTATTGAAACCCCTCCCCCCTATTCACATTGCCTAGATCCGCGCCTGAAATAGGAAAGTTAATTGGTGTCAACAATATCAACAGTATCAACAATAACAACAATGATCTTAAATCAAAATTCATGCATTGAACTGAAACTTATTTTTCTGGTCAATGCTACCACATTTTGTCATTAAATTAGGTTGTGCATAATTTCATAATTTTTCACATAAAGACGACAATATAAAGCATGATTAAAGTTTGACATCAAAATGTCAAAATAATCTCATTCATAGTGTTTTGAACTAAACATATTACCTCAATACAACCACCTCAAAATAATGTTCATGTAAAAACTAAGGTGATTCTTAACTTTTGGCGGACTGTATAGTTTCTTCATATGGCCATCTCGTTATGACATCAAACAAGAGTTTTCAGGTTTTGATTTACATCATTTAGGTTATGAGTATTGGTTGTATTGGGTTATCGGGAATATGATAATATAAAAAGATTAGTCTTTAAACTTTCAAAGAAAGTTCGGGGATATATACCATCCGTCTGTCCATCCGTCCGTCCATCACACTTTTTTTTGTGACTCAAACTCATCCTACATTATTGGATTTAGGGATTTAATTTTTGTCGTAGAATTGTTGCATATAGTCTGTAGATTAACAATAAGCTTTCGGATATTTGATACCGCTCTTGGTGCAAACAAGAGTACCCAAGATGTCGATTTTTAAACATGTGGCATGTAACACAAACTTCTCCTACATTTCTGGATTTTGTTGTAGAATTGTTGCGTCTGTAGATTAGCAATAAGCTTTTCGGATTTTTTAAAATTTTTATCTTGGTGCAAACAAGAGCGCCAACATTTTGAATTTAGGGATTAAATCTTTATGCAGAATTGTCAAATATAGTCTGTAGATTTGCAATAAGCTTTCGGAATTTCGACTACGGTTCCAACTTTGGTACATTTCCTGAAATGTCAGAGACTCATATCTTTTTAAATTTGAGCATATAATTATGTATTTTAGCAAGCGTTTGGTAGAAAACGAGATTTTGAATAATTAGAATTCTAAAATGCGATTCCAAGTTTGGTAAATTTCCTGAAAGTCTCAAAGACCACTTATTTTTTTTTTAAATTCTACTTAGCAACCACACTTTTAGAATTTGTTTCGATTAGGACAAACATTTTCAGCAATTGAATTTCAGAAATATTTGATTACAATATTGGTCAATTTCCTGAAAGTCTCAAAGACCACTTATTTTTTTTTGGAATTCTACCTAGCAACAATACTTGAATATATTTTATTTTGTTTAGAAAAAACATTTTAATCAATTTGATATCAAAAATATTTGATTCCAATTTTGGTATATTTCCTGAAAGTCTAAAAACACTTTTTTTGAAATTCTGCACCACAACCGTATATCATTGAATTCTTTTTCTAAAACTAATGACTATCAATTATTTGATTTCATAAATATAACAACTATTTTCTGTGACAAACAGGGAGTGCGGGGATAGCTGTCGTTTCCGACAATTTATGGTTGGGAAATATTTGTATGGTGAATAAAAAGGATATGGAGTAAATGCACATGAGACAAAGTCTCTACAAATACATGGTAAAAAACAAGCAAAGGAACAACGCTTTTATTGTTGTTCTTCATCTTGAAGTCACCATGAGGCCTTCAACAATGAGCTTTGCTCATACCTCATAGTAAGTTCAAGACGGCCCCTAGCACCGGTTTAAGCGGAATTCTTTGCTATTTGTCGAGCAACGCTACATCCATGTCTTTCTTGGTCATGGGTGCGGGATTGTCAACAAACATCAATTAAACTGGCAAAGTGCTCTTACAATCACTGTCATCCTTTGCCCGACAAAAGCATGTATAGATTTTTAAAAGAAGACATTGGAAATGTTTTTGTCACCAAACCAAAAAGATAATTTCCCTGGACATGATTGACTTTTCTGGTAGACTGAAATTAGCATACCGGGAATATACCCTTTAGCTTCCAATGTTGGGAGTATCTAGCAATGACAACGCTCTTGTTATGGATTTGTCAGTTTGTATCAATAATAATCTTTATACGAAGCTGTGTTTGGATTACCTCTTCTGGCATGTATATGGTTACTACTGGTAAGGCTGTCCCGAGTATTATCGTTGTTTACGTTTGTCTTTTGTCTTATTTGTGTTTTTCCTGTGTAGTTCCCTAGCAGATTGTGGCATGTAATTATAATTTTCAGCCATTGTTGGTGTTTCTTGTTGTCCTTTTTATTTCATTTACATCTGTACCAAACATGACCTTACCTTAAAATTGTATTTACTGTCCTTAATGGCTTCTTGTACAATCCGAACCAAACATGTAATTCTTTTAACATGTCTCCCTTCGTTATGTTTTCTGTTGTTCTCTGATTATAACTGTTACTCTGATTGTTGCTCTGTCATTGTCATCCTGCTTTATTTATTGCGGTGTCGACTTGTTTTCTCCTCATCCGAACCATCCCTTATATCCTATTGTCCTTTTCCTCTGTCTCTCATTGCAGATTGTTTATCTTCATTGGTTGTTTTTGTCATCATTTAATTAAACAATTTACAATGAGCTAATACCAGATGTCCACAAGGACATTTACCAGCTCAGTCGTCAAACTCTGACATGAAACTTTAATTCACGTCTTACAAATTCTAACCTCTGCTGCATTCCGTGAATTGCACACGATAGATGTCTGGTCTTTTTTTCTATTATGGCTTTCATTATTCTTAAATTCTAATGCTGTTGATAAGCGGTTACTCCTACACCATCTATATAATTTTTTTCATAGAAAATACGCTGTCTGAAATGTGTAGATTAATCTGTTTTTGGAGTGAATCGGGAATAGAGGTATACATAGAGTAGAAAATCATATGTTTTATGTTGATGATTGTCTACCAATTGTAGAGAAAGCCTGTTCCCAATAATTCCGGAGTCCTTCCGTAACAGCAGAGAGCCTGTTCACAATATTTCAGGAGTCCTTCCGTCACAGTAGAGAACCTGTTCCCAATATTTCAGGGGTTCTTCCGTAATAGTAGAAAGCCTGTTCCCAATATTTCAGGAGTCCTTCCGAAACAGTAGAGAACCGGTTCCCAATATTTCAGGATTCCTTCCGTAACAGTAGAATGCCTGTTCACAATATGTCACTAGTCCTTCCATAACAGTATCATGCGCGGATCCAGACTTTCTGCTAAGGGAGCCGATCCATAATATTTAAAAAGTAGGTGGGTGGTCGGAAGCCAATTTTCTAAAGAAAAAAAACCGTAGGAATTTCGAATATTTTCCAACCTGAGAAGGAGCGGGCCACCCAACTAAATCCGCCGATGAGTATATACAGTTTGTGTAAGAATTCCATGGAAGGATTTCACAGAATAACAAAAAGAACTTGGTATTATAATAAACAATAAGAGGATATGGAGTAAATGCATTCCTATTGAGCATAGAGTAAATACAAATATGACTTTCGTACACAATGGATTCGTTGACGACTTCATCAGTGAAGAAGCCTTTCAGGAGAAGGTGCAGGACAAGAATCAGGAAGCCCTCACATGGAAGGACTTGCCCACAAGAGAGATCTATAAGATCTTGGACGTGGTAGAAGTGGAAGGAAAATTTGGCAAAAGCAAAATTCTCACTCTGAAAAATCGAAAAGGTGAGACCACCAAGGCATGGGCCTGTCCCACGCTCAACCCTTGCAAGGAGCTTTCGTTAGGAGCACCGGATTAAAACTGAGCAAGAAATCAAATAAGAACTACCTCTCATACGATCTTGTGAGGAAGTAAAAAAATACCAGAGGGCTAGGGGTAATGACGCAAAATTTCCCAATCCAAAGCGGATTGGGAATTGTTTTTTATCTGGAGGGCTCGGGAATGAGCGGGGAGCGAGGCGTAGACGAGCGAGGCGCGATTGGAAGAACCCTCCCTACGGCGCATGTGCATTCAGTTCTTCACTAATTTGGGTAGAAGGTTGACGAAGCTGATCCTTCTCATCGTAATAATTTTTTAGGCAGACTGCAGGAGCACCATCTTCACCTGCCAGGTGGGACCTTTAGGTTTTGGCTAATCGCACGGTATCTCGATGCTTCATTTTCTTCTTGTCAACTCGGCCCGAGATCAAGGACAGGAGCATACTTCCCGTAGTACATAGGCAGGCGAGAGTACCCAGGAAAATGGATGCCAGAGCACCCACACCGGTCAGAGCAGACCCACGGCTTTTTGGATGGCTGCACTACCCAAACTGCTCAAGGCACCTTTCGTCGAAAGTCATTCCGTCGGTGATAGTAAGCATATCAGCCATCATATATTTATTTATAGCGCTGGACGAAGTCGTGGATGGTTGTAATGCCGCCACCCGAGATGAGATTATTGAGGCGGACCTGCTGCTGAGGGGTTCTCTTGGTCTTGGTGGTGGGCGGACTTGGGGGCTTCTTATTGCGGGTCACTCAGGGAAACGACGTGGTCTACGGCCTTCGTCGCTATTTTTTCCAAACCTTTGATAGCTGCATTCGAAGCGGCGCTCACGGCCTTGCTTACCAACGTCTTTGCAGCGGAAGAGGTGAATACTCGTCCGGCCAGACTGGCGATGATATCGAATAATCCTCGTCCACCGACTGCATATCTCTGGCGATAACCGTGATTCACTACTAAAGGCATCGTAAATTTTTTCAGAGGAGCTTTCGATGCAGCTTCTCGTACTCCTCCCTACTGATATGGTTGGATTTCCTCATGGCGTCGAGGATGACCATGTTTTTGTTGCACGCCCCATTATTCCCAGCCTGGTAGCCGGCTGCGCAAAGATCGAGACTGGTTGAAGCATTTGGGAAGAAAGACGGTCCGGACCCCGCTCCCATACTTATCTTGCTTCTTGATTTTTCTAGCCTTGGGGGTCTGTGAGAGTTCAGAATTTCCTTTGTACATGGCACTCGATGCTCGTAGGATATCGCCATAGGTATTCAGGCCATCCACCTCGAAATCTTCGGGATGCTTCATGACCACGAGCTCCCATAGGCCGGGGTACCCCTATAGCGCTCACCGTCGATGATGACATCGTCACCGTCGAAAGTGACAGGGAGACTCCCGATCATGATGGCGCCGTCTTCCACTCGCAATCCAAAGGTATAATCGGCTTTGGAAGTCATATTGAGCTGAAGATAATGGGTTGTTTGTGGACCGAGATTGGTAGTCAGTGCTTGCTCGATGGGTAGTGGGTCGTCGTCGTCGTCCTAGGAGGCAGGAGGAAGGGCAGTTTTTGGGGCGGCTTGAATATCTTGGGAAGGTTGCGACTGAGTCTGATCTTATCCAGACGATGCTGCATATCGTTAGCCTGGATACTACGCTTCTCTCCTGCGCCTCATGATGAACGTCATTTTATTTATAGCATCTCAAACCCCCTAGGCGATGGAATGAACGCCCCTGAGCGATGGAACGAACGCCCCTAAGCGATGGGGCGAACGCCCCTAGGCGATGGGACGAACGCCCCTAAGCGTCTATGCATTTGGGGAGCAGAAGACTTCCGTCCTCCCCGCGGTTTTATTATCGTACTCCCCCAATATCCGGACTTTTACGCCCGACCAGCTGGTGGTGAATTTGGGCATGGTAATAATTTGTGGTGAATACGGTCCAACGCCTTACCGCGAGCGATCGGAGCTCCACACCGGCAGCCGTAGGAAAAGGAAATAGCCTCGAATGCCTCTTGCATTTATCGCTTGGCGATATGGAAGGGTACCGGTATTACATGCACCTACCTGCCATATAATGCCTGATTTTACGAAGCTTCTAGCAAGGTCCAGCCAACATTAGCCAAGTTGGTCCAAATCGGTTTTGTCGATGTAGGTACCCTCTATGGAGCAGCGTCCGAATTTTTCGTACAGGTCTAGGGATCATACGCTATGAGCTATTACATGACCTACCTGCCATATTAGGCCCAACTTTGCGAAGCCCCTAGAAAGGTCCAGCCGGCATTACCAAAGTTGGTCCAAATTCCCGTTTTCACGATACGAATCTAGGGTACCCTCCGTAAATTTGGTCCCAAAATTTTCGTACTGGTCTGGGGACCATACGCTGTAGCTCAAATGAAAGCTATTACATGTACCTACCTGCCATATAATGCCCAACTTTGCGAAGCTTCTAGCAAGTTCCAGCCCACATTAGCCAAGTTGGTCCAAATCGGTTTTTTCGATGTGGGGTACGAATTTTTCGTGCGGGTCTAGGGATCATACGTTATGGTTCAAATGAAAGCTATTGCATGTACCTACCTGCCAAATAAGGCCCAACTTTGCGAAGCCCCTAGAAAGGTCCTGCCGACATTACCAAAGTTGGTCCAAATTGCCGTTTTCACTATACGAACCTAGGGTACCCTCCGTAAATTTGGTCCCAAAATTTTCGTACGGGTCTAGGGATCATACAATATAGTTCAAATGAAAGCTATTTCGAACGGGTCTAGGGATCATACGCTATGGTTCAAATAAAAGCTATAACATGTACCTACCTGCCATTTAAGGCCCAACTTTGCAAAGCCCCTAGAAAGGTCCTGCCGACATTACCAAACTTGATCCAAAGTGCCGTTTTCACTATACGAACCTAGGGTACCCTCCGTAAATTTAGTCCAAAAATTTTCGTACTGGTCTAGGGACCATACACTGTAGCTCAAATGAAAGCTATTACATGTACCTACCTGCCATATAATGCCTGACTTTACGAAGCTTCTAGCAAGGTCCAGCCCACATTAGCCAAGTTGGTCCAAATCGGTTTTTTTCGATGTAGGGTACCCACTATGGAACAGCGTCCGAATTTTTCATACGGGTCTAGGGATCATACGCTATGCTTCAAATGAAAGCTATTACATGTACCTACCTGCCATTTAAGGCCCAACTTTGCGAAGCCCCTAGAAAGGTCCAGCCGACATTACCAAAGTTGGTCCAAATTGCCGTTTTCACGATACGAACCTAGGGTACCCTCCGTAAATTTGGTCTCCAAATTTTCGTACTGGTCTAGGGACCATACGCTGT
Source organism: Modiolus philippinarum (assembly GCA_002080025.1). Classification (NCBI taxonomy): domain Eukaryota; kingdom Metazoa; phylum Mollusca; class Bivalvia; order Mytilida; family Modiolidae; genus Modiolus; species Modiolus philippinarum. The sequence goes on from MJUU01021760.1 coordinate 21,051, forward strand.
AGCTCAAATGAAAGCTATTATATGTACCTACCTGCCATAGAAGCAATCCACGTTGTTATGGCGCCCGCGGACGTAATTATCTTCGCACTTGCTCTGCTTGTTGAGTATCAAGTCGTCAAAGACATGAGGTTCTTGCGAGAGGGGTCGAGGGCGGGGTTCTTGCACGTGGCTTACCTGCTCGATTCCCCTTGTTTTTGGGCGGTGGCTTCATCGAGTCCACCACGTCGATCAAGGATTGCGGATAGCGATCCTATTGGAAAGAAGCTCGCGGATATCCTTTCCCAAGCGCCCGCCGCAGCAGCTGGTAAATGGGCTGGTGGATCAATTTTCCGAGACGCAGAGTCGATCGTAGTCAAGCCATTTGTCGCGCAGGAGGGGGTTTTTACGCAGCGCGTCTTGCCGCAGTCCGATTTTCCGATGATAAGACCTCGGATGGATCGCTGCGGGAGCAGAAAGTAATTACACCTACTCGCGGTAGGCTCATCGTACGTAAGGTCTTCAATGTCCATTTATCTATATAAAATGACAATGTACTGCTTGAAATGCAAAAGTAAGACGCCGACGAAAGGTTTGAGTTAGGTAGTGGCCAGAAATGGGCAGCCGCGGAGGATTGGGACCTGTGCCGTCTGCGGCTCCAAGAAGTCCCAATTTATCACTGCGTCAGGCACTGGGCTCTGGAATAAGATGCTCAATGGCATGCCCGTGGAAATGCACTTACCAGGGCATGGTTTTATCGGCCCCGGCACCAAGCTTCATAAGCGTCTGAAGGCAGATGGTACCCCAAACCTTGGTCGATGCCCATCAATCGCGTGGATCATGCCTCCTATCACCACGATCTATGCTCTGCCAAGCATAAGGATACGGCTGCATGCTATGCGATCTGCGATAAGACGATGCTAGCCTCCCTCGATGTCATTCCTAATCCCACTGCGCGCGAAAGCTTCGAGCGTGGCATCGCCAAACCGATTATCGGCACCAAGGTGCGATTTGGGCTGGGAGTGAGAGAAAAAAAGTAAGATGGTCGGATGAACTACCCGAAGAGCTGTATAAGCCAAAAGCGTGGCATGATAGTAGGTGGGGTGGATGAGACCAGGGCAGCCGATCTTGTGGATATGAGCGCCTTCTCCCGAGATAATCGAGGCTACAAATCTCTCTTAAGCATCATCGACGTCTTCTTAAAGTACGACTGGTTGGTGCCGCTCGAATTTAAGAAAGGTGCGACGGTGCAAGATGCCTTTCGGGCCGTCTTCAAGGATCGCAAGCCCGAGAAGCTATGGACCGATAAGGGCACGGAATTTTATAATCGTGAGATAAAAGATCTGCTCCAGAAGCACAGCGTCGAGCTCTACTCTATGGAGAATGAGGAGAAATCGAGCGTGGTGGAGCGCTGGAATCGTAACATGAAGGAGATGTTCAAGTACTTCTCGGCCAATTCTACGCGCACCTACCTCCCCGTCTTTGACGATCTCGTCCGCCAGTATAATACCACCAAGCATCGATCCATCAAAATGACTCCCACCGCCGCCAGCAAGAAAGAGCACGAGGCCAAGGTCTTCTGGAATCTTTACGGAGATATTCCACCCATGAAGCCTCATCGATTCGATGTCGGCGATAAAGTCCGGATCATCAAGAAGAGGGGCACTTTCGAGAAGGGAAGTCTTTCAGACCCTAGCGATGTAGCACCAACCTATCACCTCAAGGACTTTTACAACGACGAGGAAATCAAGGGATCCTTCTACGAGCAGGAGCGGCAGCGCACTGATCAGGACGTCTTTCGCATGGAGGATATCCTGCGGCGACGACCCAGGGGAGGGGTCAAAGAAATCTTCGTGAAGTGGCTGGGATATCCAGCATCTTTAAATTCGTGAGTCAAAGAGTCCGACTGGCAATAAGCCCCTACCAGTAGTCTTGATTTACGCATGCTTCAGCTCGACGAAGAGCCTTAATGCGTCTAGATCCACCTGCAGGCGGTCGTAAACGGTTTGGCGATGGGCTCGTTATCCGTCTGGGGGAGTGGGAGATTTAGCACGCGATGCTTTTGCATGTCAATAGGTGAGTAGTCATCAAACCACCATTGGTCGTGACGCATTCTGACTTATCAACTTTGCCATCTTCTGCGGTCACCAGCTTTTTGTTAGGTCTATGAGGGATGCGTCGTACTCCCTTTGCATCCGCTTGATGGTCATCTGCATCTGCTTAACTTCTGAATCCAGCTCGTCCGCGTCTTTTATACTTTCTCTCAGCTGCTGGTTGACCCATTTCTTCGTCACGGCGTCCGAGCTATCCCGCTTCCTAGAGTGAGATCCAAAGTTATCCATTTATCTATAGGTCGAAGATCACCTCCTCGAGCGTCCGACCTTCCGTGCGAGCAAAAGTGCCTGCAGACCACGTCGCCGCGACGCTGAAGCTCATATCGAATCTCCGGCCTCAGATAGTCGACGATCTCGTTGGCTGGGGGTAGGCCGTAAGGATCGAAGTAGACCTTGAGTCTTCCACGCTTGTGCCAGTGCGTCCAGTACGTGCTGGAGCCATCGCGATCGTCGTGATTCAGAATGCCGCATTCGATGGAGTATGGGGTGGATGGTAGGGCATTGCGCATAAATACGCCTCTGAATCGAGGGATTCTCAGGGCCTTGGCAGCTTCCTCCAGATCTAGATTCGAGAGGGGCTGGTGGGGGAGGAGGATGCCGTGCACTCGTATGCTGCTCATTTATCTAGGTGTGGGGAGTCTGCAAAGAGGGATGGGCATCTGCACCCATCAGAGCGTACCAAGTGCCTCAATTGCAGGCGATTCGATAGTGTCCATTGGCGAGGGTGCTGATGCCGTCGGGAGGATGTGACGCTTGTCGTCTTTGGCAGAGAGCGCGATCTTGTTGATCTCCTCGGCGTACATCTGATGGAGATGACTGCGGAGGATGCTCATCGGTCTATGGACCTCCTGCTGGGTGGTGAGGCATCGCTTAGAATCCTCGTAGGCGATGCTGCGCTCAATAACGCTCTTTGTGACTCCCTTCGCCTTCTTGGTGGCCTGACCGTCATCTATCTTGAAGGCGTATAGCTTCGCCCGGAGCCCCAAGAAATCGGTCATGACCTTACCACCGCACTTGTCCTTGAATACCCGAGGACTTTCTTATTCTTGCTGGTGAGGGTGCCGGGGGGATGCTCGGCGGGGTAGTTGAACGTATCGAATTTGGCCTCGACGTGCGGAGCGATATCCTGGTAGAAGTTGTCGGTCTTGATCTCATAGGCCAAGCTGTCGGTGTCGGTGAAGAGAAGCCGCGCGCGGTCACCGTACATCTTCCTCATGAATCCATAGTGGAAATCGTACATGAGGAGCTTCGAAATATCAAACATGCAGGCTCCTAGGTAGATCGGCTTATTAAAATTTCAGTTCGGTCTTCTTCATATGGACGGCTGCTAGATTCTCAGTGAAGACTACTCCACGTTCGAAATTGGGCTTGGTCACGAGCTTCAAGGCCTGCTTCACGGTGGTGACCAGCCTGACGTCTAAGCGCTTTCGGATATTCTCCATGTTCTTGTCAAAGACTGAATTGACCATGAGCTTGAAGATATCCTTCTCGGAATCGGTCTTGGTCTTTGCGCGAAGAGCGGTATTCAGATCAACGTAGTGCTTGAGCCATGGGGATTGCCTGAACCTGATGATCCGACGGCATTTCGTAAGCTTCATGCCCATCTCCAAATACATCTTGAGATTTTGACAGTGGAGCGTATATTTTTAACGCTTGCATAGATGAGGCACGAGCTAGCGGACTTTGTCGATCTCCACGTTCTAGGGCGCGAGAGGGTATTCGTTGTGGGCGTCGTGAAGATCCTGTGGATATTCGAGATCACAATCTACCATGGTGCCATATTCGTGGTCGTCGGGATAGCTGAGAAACACGTCGATCACCTCTGGTTCCACCCACTCAAAGTCCCCCGTGGGAAGAGGCTGCGACATCGCCCACCCGTAAAGATTATTGGCATCGAGGTAGAAGAGATACTTGGTGGGCTGGGAGCGATCGTAGCTCTCCATGTAGGGGTTACTAGTATTGGCCTGGGCATGGTGGTGAGAGATCATGGCCACCCCTCTCCTGGTCACCTGCTCAAACATCATCATCATATCTGGATCGGAAAGAAGCTCCAATTTTTGCCCAGTGGATTTGAGGGCGGTGTCGTAGGACAATTCGGGCGATGTGAAGTAGTTGGCAGGATCATGCCCATAGTGAGTCTGGCAGATGTTCCTGAAATTCTCGTAGATATCCTCCAGCAGCAAGACGTCGGTGTCTAGGTAAAGATCGTGATAATCGCGTAGGGTCTTCCACTAGAAGATCTCCCAGACCCTTTGAGTGTGCGGGTAGTGCTCGTCGGTGATATGCACATCGTAGAGCTTGCTGAAGAAGGCTTCTTTTGGTGGGAGCTAAGTCTCTTCCAGCTTGGCCAGCCCATCAATATAATGGTAGGGAAATACTCCTTCCCGGATCATCAGCTCGTGGTGATCGCCGAATCTCGCCTTCACGGCCGCGAATTGGTCGAGGGTTAGATTCTTTGCTAGATTTTCAAGCTTATTCGTCAAAAACCTGCATGAGTCGGCGAATCTCACCTCCAAATTTTCCTCTTGCTTTGAGAAGCTGATATATTTCTCATCGGTATTGGGGATGTAGTGGATCTTACCCTCAGTGTATCCAAGCTCCTTGACGAAGATGTGGGAATAATACCCGCTCAAGTTGTGGAAGAAGATTGGGACGTGCTTCGGGAGCTGGAAATCCAGATTGCACTGGTTGTGTGCTGCGCCGCGATATTTCCCGGTAAGATGGTCGTGGTCTTTAACCTTATCCCCTCCCAATTCATTTCCGCAAATGTGGCAGTGCGTGCTTTCTGCGAAGCGTTCCTTGACCTTCATCTCGAAATTGACAACAGAGGTTGACTTCAAAATAAGCTGTACGACAAACGCGATGACTTCACCTTCCCAATAGTAAATTTCCCTTTTTTTTGTAGCAACATCCCAACAGCGCCGTCATATGGAGTTTACATCTCCCAGCTCATTCACTATTCAAGGGTCAGTGTTCGATACAGTGACTTCCTTGATAGAGCCCGGTTGCTCACAAATAGGCTACTTCAACAAGGATATGTTACCCAAAACTTGAAATCATCCCTCCAGAAGTTTTACGGTCGACATCACCATCTTGTGAACTGCTATGGGATATCTGTTTCCCAGATGACAACAGATCTTTCCCTTTAAAGCTCAATTGTTGTTTCATCTACCGGATTTGACATGTTCAACACGGCGGGTGTCTTATAAGAAGCAGGAGATGCTTACTCTACCGGTGCACCTGATCTCACCCATGGTTTTTTATTGGGTCCGTGTTGTTCATCTTTGTGTGTGTGTATCTTCATTTTTGTTTTCTGTGCCGTACTCATGTTGTGTCTCTGTTTCTTTTTTTTTGTTTCCGGCGTTGCCATTGTCCTTGGATTATTCGTTTTGGATTGACGGTTCGGTTCTCACTTACTCTCCTTGTCCTCGTCAGTCATCACCATGGGCTTGGTCTCCTTGTATATCTTACCGATTGCACGCACTTCCTCTTCGATGTACTGCACGAAATTCTTGGCCGAATCCTTACCGCAGTAGACGACTGGGGCCTTGTAATCACCGTGAGCGTACTACACGTGATAGCAGAAGCCCGATGAGCGCTGTAGTTGGTAGGCCTTCGTGTAGGAGTGTAATGGATACGGCTGGCAGGTGCTGAGCTTCTTTACACCATCGAAGCCATAGACGTCGACGTTGATGGTGGGATTCTGCCTCTCAAATTAATCGATCACCCGAGCGAGACTGGGACGTTGATGCCTTCAAATTTTAGCTCATCTTCCCATTTCTTGTACTGAGCTACGCGGTAGGCATGATTGCTATCTACCTCATCATGATGAAGGGCCGCCAGTATCGCCCACTGTGGAAGCAGCGATCATCCTCATTTTTCACATTGACGATCGTCTTCTTTTTCGCGAGAGCCGATGGGGTTGGTATGAAGAAGCCCCCCTTGACTGGCTTGAATTGGTTGAGATGGATTTCTAGCTTCTCGGGGAACGTCCACCCGCTCCCTTCCTGCATGTACTTAGCCATATTTTCCTTGACATTCCCATCATGAAGGCAATCTCCAATTCGAGGTCAGATGATTGGGTGAGGATAGTCATGTCTGATCGAAAATAGGTGGTGATGTAGGTATTTTTTCCGGTCGCGGGGTTGGTCTTCACCATTTCTGCTAGAAGCACTAAGTGCACCTTCAATCCCTTCTTTTTGGTGAGAGCATCTGAGATTGTGGTGGATATTGTGCTCCGACTTACTTTGAGAAATAAGGTCACGTCGTGCGACTTAACGGGTTCGATGACGACCGTGCCAAATACGCCATTCAGAGCTTCCCGCCTATCGGTGACCTTGATCTCATCCTCGACTGGAGTGTTTTTGATGTCCTCTTCCACCAGCTGGATCAGATCATCTCTCTTGAGTTGAGATTACTTGCTGAGGCCGCGATTCTTTGCTAACGCTTTCAGCTGATTATTGCTGCTGACTTCCTGACGGGCAAATTTACGAGTGGTTTCCTCCTCGATGAGTTTCACCAAGGCCTCTTTGTTTTTCCTACTGACCCCCTCAGACCCCCATCCTTAGCTATTTGGCGGAGGGTCTTCATGGTCTCTTTCGTCACCATCTTACCCTCGACGGGGATGGTCTCCTCCTCACCCGTCTCGCTTGGTTGCCTATTATGCCTCCAGCAGAGACCGTCCTTCCCGGGCTTGCTCTTGCAGAACTGCCCCTCCTTCCTCTTCAGTGGGTACCCGCAGCTGGTCTTCTGCTCCCTGGTTGATGCTCAAATCACTGGACTTCATCGCCCCGCATTTTTGACACTAATGGGTGTGCTCATCAACCTGCACCAGGTTAGGGGCATTGCAGCACTGCTGCTGCTTTTGGGGAGGGTTGGGGTGCTACCTTCCAAATCTTCTTCATTCTCCAGAAAGAAATTCTGGAACCGATCCATCTTATTTCTTTCGAATGTCATATCTTTATTTACATCAGAAATGTCATATCTTTATTTACATCAATCTGTGACATCCTTCCCTTTAAGGTTTCCTTATCCCCACTTTCCTGTGGGACGACTTGAATACATATGCCATTCTTGTATTTGCCCTATACTCAATAGAAATACCGTCAGTTTGTATTTGGCCGTCGGGGTTGGGGTCCAATGCAGGATTTCCCCTTGAAAAGTGGGAGTGGTGTACAATCGGCCTTTTCATACTACTCACATGAGACAAAGTCTCTACAAATACATGTTAGAACCAAGCGATGGAGCAATGCTTTTATTGTAATTCTTCATCTTTAATTCACTGCGTGCCTTCAACATTGAACATCGTAGTAAGTTCAAGACGACCCAGTAGCAGTATACACCTTAGTAGCAGACGTGATGCAAAAAAAAACCAGAGGCTCCCAGGAGCCTGTATCGCTCACCTGGCTTTCGGTTGCCTTTATCAAGGAAACTTTGTAAGTTATACAGTTGATCTTCAGTTTCTAAAACTTTTGTAGCTCGAACACCTCAAATATCTTGAAATGTTTTTAAAGTCTGATCATGTTTTACTATATTTCTTTGTTGGGATTTTTTTGACAAAAAACATTCTTCCTAAGGAGCACTTTCGACACCAGTTTTGAAGTCGAGACGTCATTTTGTAAATGGCAGTCAACAATCAATTTTCAACATCGGTTTTGAAGTCGCAACATCAATATCTATTTGGAAATTAAATTTCATTGAAATCGGACAATGTTGAATTTTTCCGCCTTTTTTGGCGGCCATTTTAAAAATGGCGGTCAACGAACAATTTTTAACATCAGTTTTGAAGTTGCGACATCAAGACCTATTTGAAACCAAATGTTATTGAAATCGGACAATGTTGAATTTTCCCGCCTTTTTTGGCGGCCATTTTAAAATCGGGGGTCAACAAACAATTTTTAACATCAGTTTTGAAGTTGCGACATCAAGACCTATTTGGAAACTAAATGTCATTGAAATCGAACAATGTTGAATTTTCCCGCCTTTTTTGGCGGCCATTTTGAAAATGGCGGTCAACGAACAATTTTCAACACCGGTTTTGAAGTAGCAACATCAATATCTATTTGGAAACCAAATTCCTTTGAAATCGGACAATGTTGAATTTTCCCGCCTTTTCTGGCGGTCATTTTGAAAATGGCGGTCAACAAACAATTTTCAACACCGGTTTTGAAGTCGCAACATCAATATCTATTTGGAAACCAAATTTCATTGAAATCGGACAATGTTGAATTTTCCCGCCTTTTTTGGGGCAGCCATTTTGAAAATGGCGGTCATGGAACAATTTTCAACATCAGTTTTGAAGTCGTCACAGCATAGCAAACATTTCATCAGTCTACACTTGACCTACATCTTCTATAGTTTCAGAAATAAAAGATGAAAAATACGAAAATTTTAAAAATTCGGTGAAAAAAGGGCAATAACCGAGTCCTACAAGGGTTTATGAATTTTCTTCAAAATTTCAAGGTGGGTAGACCTTGATATGCTGAACATTTCTGCAATTGACAATTGACCTCTATCTGTTACATTTTTTGAAATAAAAATTAAAAAATGCAAAAATTCTGAAAATTTAACGGAAAAGGGCTATAACTCCGAGATGGGTTTCAGATTTTCTTTAAAATTGCAGGGCAGGTAGATCTTGTCATGCTGATCATTTTTAACCATGTCAGATTTTTTATATCTGTAACGGTTTTCGAGTTATTGGCCAAAAACTGCAATTTACCCATATGTTCTATTTTTAGTAACAGCGGCCATGTTGTTTGACCTACGGCCTAATCGAACACAATTTTGAGAAGCCATACTCTGGTGATGATTCAGGCCAAGTTTGGTTACATTTGGCCCAGCGGTTTTAGAGGAGAAGATTTTTGAAATTGTTGACGGACAGACAGACGGACGACGGACGCATAGTGATGGCTAAAGCTCACATGGCCTTTTAGGCCGGGCTTTTAGGCCAGGTGAGCTAAAGCAAGAGGAGAAGTAAAACTTGCACCCAAGGCAGCAGCAATAATACTTAATCCAATAAAACGGTATCTTTCTTTGTACGAAGTTGTATGTAGTTTAGATGCATTTTACATGGTACAAGAAAGGTAAATTTACGTTGTCGTCTTTCTGCTTGATTCCAAGTAATAAAATGACTGATCTATGATTTTCCGAGTAAAATTTGGTTTTACGTAATGGTTAAAGTGTAAATTGGATTGCCTGTCAAGCTGTCAATCCTAAGTTCTTTAAAATATTTGTCGTGGCAGTTTTAGCATACTTTTTTGAATGACAGAATTTATAGCTTTGATACATTCGGATAAAGTGTCTTCTTAGCAAATTTTCTAGCATGGTCTTCCACATCACCCCATCAGCAATCTTATACGATTCCTTCGCCAGTTGGTTGGTTTAATTGATTTTTAAAATTATTTTATTCAATAATGGATAGCAGGCCGAAACCTATATATATCCTCTCCTTATACAAAGGCAACATGTATACAAATAAATTCACATCCAAAGGGGCATAATCCAAACTACAATTATCATAGATAACAATATTTACATATTAATCAAGTGTGTCAATTAATAAAATTTCAGACCCTTTGTTACAAATTTGTTAATTGAATATATTTATGTGAAATAGAATACGATACTCAAGGAGTTTGATTTAATCATGAGTGTTGCCAAAGGTGTGATATAAGACAATTAAATTCACACATAATCAACTAAGCTGTTTTGAAAATGAAAATCCAAACAAAAGTTCAATTTATATTGATCAGAGACATATAACTATGAAAAAGAAAGGAAATGGGGTAAATGTCAAGGAGACAACATCCCATATCCAGGTTAAAACGACAAAAAACAAAACATCTAGGGGTCACCATATGGTCGTCAACACAGTGAGGAACCTCACACCATATAGTAAGCCCTAAATTGCCCCGAAAAGGTAAAAAGTGAATAAATCAATGGAAACAAACCACATCCAATAACCCAAATATCAAGAAACTAAGATATTTAAACAATGAATATGTAAAAATATATTCTGTTTAAGAATAATTTAAAGAAAAGATATTTATAGATTGGGTGTTCTTTCATAAGTATTTTATCATAAATATTTTATATAAAGAAAACAAAAAACATAGAAAAAAGTATTGTGCATGAATTTATGATATATATTTTTAAAGAGTTAGGAAATACAATGCTTATTTGTAAAAATTTTAAAATGGCTCATTCTTCAAGTCACAATAATAATACATATAGGTTAAAATCTTTTACTATCTTTAATAAGTTGTAAGATCTCTGTATTAAGCTACATTCCACACAGGGGCCTGGGTGGCCGAGTGGTTAAGGTGGTTCTGCTATCTATATAACCAATGTTGTCTATCACCGCTGCGGTGCGAGTTCTCTTTCCACTTTATAGACATTACAAAAAAGGGTGCACTCGACTTACAATCGTAAGTGTCGGTGATTCTCTCCGGGCACTCCGGCTTCCTCCACCACTAAAACTGACCGTCATGAAATAGTTGAAATACTGGTGAAAGTGACGTTGAACCCCATATCAATCAACCAATCAATCCATCCACACAAGAAAATGACTAATATATGTCATTTCTGAAATTTCGCCTTTTCGAACTGATGTTAAAGTGTAAATTGGATTGAATGTAACAGGGACATAATTTTTACTGAAGATACTCTAAAATGATAAGACTTTTCTGTTGTAAAGGCCAATAGTACAGCTGTTAATATCAAAATGGATTATCTCCCCTACACTATATAGCCATGAAAAAAACTTTCAGCCGAATAGCGTTGCAGTGTGGTTAATCATTTTAGATTATTTTTTTTTTATTTCTGCAATTAACTAGATTAACTAAACATAAGTGTGTGAGTTATATGTTTTCTGCAGTTCTCTGCCGGCAAACTTAAAAAGACTGAAACTCAATGACTTCCGAAAAAGTTCAACTTTCATCCGTCTATATAATTGCTTTCAGATATCGCCGTAGTCTGATTGTTAAACGTAGTCACAAATTGAACAGAGACAGGGCATGTAAAGCTTTTCAAATATATGTGTTGTATTTCATAACCTTGCTACCAAAGTTGTTTTATTATCATCTTAGTAATCCTTTATCTCGATAGGACCCTATAGAACACAATCCGTTGTTTAGTTTCCTCTTCCTTCAATGCTAAGGGGCTTCCTTTATGATCCCTGATGACTCTGTGTCCAACTGTCGTACATTTGTGTATTAGTAGTCTTTCTAAACTTTTCTCGATCCAAAAAAGAACAAACGAAAAGTAAATCACATATATCATAAACAAAACAACAGCAGCAGTAGTCACAAAAACAAGAAGAAAAAACTGGATGGACTATTAGAAATGACAGCTATATCTTACTTTGCAATTTAAACCCTTACATTCCAAAAGCTTGCCTGCCAAGTCCAAGGTTTTTGCAATCCAATTGCTGGAAACAAATAATTTTACTTTGTATGGCTTTATGGTTACACTGTTTTGTCGGAGAGTTTCGGGAAATTTACCAAATTGGAATAATATTTCTTTGCAATCCATGTAATGATTGAAAATGATTCATTTCAATGGATTGTATTTAAACGTCAAATGTATGTTTTCTATGTAGAATAAGAAAAAATAAATAGAATTGAAAAAAATTACCCATCTTTGAGAGTTTCAGGAAATTTACCAAAATTGGAATCATTTTTTTTTTACAATGTTTGTAATGAAAATGGTTGATTTCAATAAAATAAGTATGGTTTCTTGGCAGAATTCCAAAAAAATAATTGGTCTTTGAGAGTTTCAGACAATTTTCCAATATGCAATCAAAATGTTTTGTAAGGCAAATACTGAAAATGGCTTAATTTTAATGCAATAAAATATTCAAATATTATGGTTTCTATGTAGAGGTCAATAAAAAATAAATATGTGTGTCTTTGAGACTTTCGGGAAGTTTACGAAAACTGTCATAAAACGTTCCGGAAATCTAGTAGGTGAAAATGTTTGTCCTAATCGAAACAAATTCCATAACATTTGTTGGTCGGTAGAATTCCAAAAAGGTGGTCTTTGAGACTTGCGAGAAATTTACTAAAATTCGAATCAAATATTTTTGAAATTCAATTAATGAGAATGTTGTCCTAAACGAAACAAATTATTTCAGTACGGTTGCTAGGTAGAATTCCTGAAAATAAGTGGTATTTGAGACTTTCAGGAATTGACGAAAATTTGAATAAAATATTTCAAAAATCCAACATGGTGAAACTTTTTGTTCTTATAGAAACAAATTCTAAAAGGATAGTTCAGTGTGTTTTTAGACTTTTAGGAAATTTAAAACTATTTTTGAAATCCAATCGGTAAAAAGTTCCATAATCAGAACAAATTCTTAAAGTATGGTTGCTGAGTAGAATTCTCAGAAATAAGTGGTAACTAAGACTTTCAGGATATTTACCAAAATTGGAATCATATTTTAAAATTCTAATCATTCATTTAGTTTTTTCCAAACACTTGCCAGTCTGCAAAAATGTCAGCAAACATGAGTTTTTAACATGTTTGTCGTTTACTGATTTGACTTGATATATATATATTTTTTTTTTTTAATTTTTTTTCTGCTTTTGATAAAAGTAGATTTATTTGCCGCCCCCTAGGTGGCTTCTCGGAGGTCCGCGCCAATTCGTCTTAATCTCAATAGGTGACTTCACCGAGGTCTGCGTTCACGATAAAAAATAAAACGGTCACATATTTGTGCAGTTGAACGCTTGAATTTTATTTCTAATTCTTTATTAATGATCAGTCATATTTATGGCGTTTATCATAAAACCGGAAACATACGAAACACCAAAATATCATTAAGTAAACCCGTAGCGGAGCACTTTGTGGGAAAACTAACGGTAAATCGTAAGAACTTCCGCGTTAAATCTCATAAATATTTTTGGGGAAATTAAATATTGAAAATCAAGTAAAACGTAAACTCTGTATTTAAAATTTCTTCTGGTATGGATTTTTTTATTTGAAGTTTACATGTATGCAGTACGATCTACAAAAATACGAAACATACAACTATTTGATATATTCCTCCGCGATACCGCCATTGTTACAAAGGAAACACAAACCGAAATGTGGTGTATTGGCTCAAGAAAGGAATGTGTGTAATTTTGTGAATGATGGATTTGTGTCATTTTATTTTATTCGATGGATCTAAACCATTTCATTGTAATTAGAGTGTTTATAATGGAAACTCATATGTGAAAGGTTTTATTTTATTGTATTATTTTGATATTTATATTTGTGAGAAAATTCCTCATTTCTTCAAATTCCTCCTGGGACCGTGTCATAACAATCGAAGGATATGGCTAACCTACAGTCTCTGGAGCAGGAAGCTGCCAGAATAAGGTTGATGCAAAGTCAAAAGTCACTACCAGATCATACAGAGCGATATCATAAATTTGAAAGTTTAACACAACAAAATAAATTCCCCCCAAAACCAGGGGGTCAAATTGATCAAGGCCATGGAAAGCCAATGTCAGTTACTGGACAGTTGGTAAATCCTGGCAATGTAAGTGAAATGAATCGTAGTATTTTTATCTCTCGACAAGCATATCCAGCACCAGAATATATGTTGAATCAACATTTCTCACAAAACATGACTATGAGTAACAACCCAAATATTATGGGCAACTCGCATCAAAATTTGAATTACAATCATGTGATTTTAAAGCAAGGTTCTGAATACAATTCAAGTCCTAGGTCAAGTTATGGAAGTGGTGGAGACTCTAAGAATTCTAGCCCCCGAACTAGCCTTGTTCATCCACCACCACCACCTCCGTATGACCAGCAGAAGTTTGGCAGTCCACGCTCAAGTTTAGCAAGTCCGCGCTCGAGTATAAGTGGTACATCATTTGAAAGTAAACATTCAAGTCCAAGGACCAGTTTGGCTGGAATGTCGGGAGTTATGTACGACAAATATCCAAGCCCTAGAACAAGTGTTGTGTTATCACACGAACATGGGATGCCTAATTCATATGGACATACTTTCTATCAAGGTGTTCCGCCAAATTTAGCAAACAGGAATATATCATTGATAAATGAAAGTAGATTTAATGAACATGCACCACCTCAAATTCAAGCAAGTGTTCCAGTATCTGTGACTAATAATAACAACAAAATCATTTATCAACACGGACATCATTCATCATCACAGCATAGTAGTGTTTCAAATCTGACTGGTGTGTCAAAGGAGTCCCATTTAGGAAATCAGCCCCAAAATTTTACCCCTCCCCCTGCACTTCCAGCTAGGGTACCTATACATCAAAATGGAATTCAACATAATCATAATTTTGATGCAGAACAAACTTTAGCAACATTGACTCAACAATTACAAGACAATATGCGAATTTCAACCTCTCGTAAAAATTCACTGGAGTCACCTATTCCAAAAAATCCACCCCCACCTTATCATGGTCCTCATAAAACAGAACCAGTTCCTGTTATACCACCTAGAAATCCAAGATTTACAAGTCCAGCGCCACAGAATTCTCCACAGCGGATGTTTAGTCCTGGCATTGTTTCCCAGTCACCTGGTCATATAGGTCGTACCCCACCTTCTGTGGCTGTTAGACCCCAAGCCCAATTACCATACAGTGTAACGCCATCAACGAAAGGTCCCACAGAAGCAGAGAAAAAAATAGCAGCATTAACTCAACAACTGGAAGATGAAATGGAAAAGGCTCCACAAGGGGAATATTTTGGTAAGTTTTGAATTGAATAAGTATACATGTAATTTTGGTTGATTATTAATTAGGAAATTTACAGGTAAAAAAGAAATGGATATTGATTTGTTCATGAGTTGCATACATGTATCTAGTGGTTGGTACAGTTTGGGCATAGATTTTTTTTCAGCTACAAATATAATGTACATAGACTAGTTCAAAGTGTTTTCTGATGTACATGTAATCTGATGAAATTTTCACTAGTGGGTGTATTAAAAAAAAATGGCACCAAGAAAATTTTTTTTGGCAATTTTTCAAACTCAAATAATCATTTTGATTTATATGTTCACTTATTGTACATAGACCAAAGTTTTATAATTCAAAGCCACATTGAAACAAATGAAGACATAAAAAAGTTACATATATTTTACTGGAAGAAAAGCAACAGAAAAAATTGAAATATCTTGTATTTTCAAAGCACTGTAGTTATAGCTACTAAAAAGAAAATATATATTTTTTTTATCCTGATTGTTACTAGTGTATCAGTTTTGCATTCTGGACAAAAACAACCTAATTATCTTTCAAAAATTCAGCAAAAAGTAAATTTTTATGATAAAGTTGACTGGTTTTATTTATTTATGGATCAAAAAGTTTTTATTCCAATAAAGTAAGTCATCATGTAGATTCAAAACCTGAATTTTATAAAAATTAATGAATTCTGAACATGAATGCAAAAAACTTTATTCATTTACCTCTTTTTGAAAAAAAATACAGACAGTCTTAAAACTGCTTCTTTTTCTTGCTAATATGTTGCACTCCAGACTTTTTAAATTTGTCATGAATTTGCCTGCTCTATAAACTTTCCTTTTTTGAAAAAAAAATGATAAAAGTAATTCACATAAATAATGCCTATTTGAATTTTTTTTATTAACCACAGAAATCTTTTTGATTATCAATTACACCCTCCATATTTGTCTGGAGTGCAACATTTTAAGTTTAACAACTAAATTTTACCCACATGTTACTTTTTAAAAACTTAAGATTTATTTTTGAATTGAAATAGGCCTGAAGAGCATTCATACAAAAAGCTGGGTAAATGGACTACCTAATAGCTGATTTAGGGCAACATTTATGTTGTCTGGAGTGCAACAAGTATTGACCATAATTATAAAAGGGTTATTTTTAACATAATCATAGAAAAGACTTATGCAATATTAATTTTTTAAGGGAGGCAATTAGGTTGATTAATTTAGGGCAAATTTTAGCCATTCTTTTAATATTTTTTTTGCTTTATAGCTCAAAATGTAATTTTCCAGAATTTTTATTTGTGATATTTGTTTATTTGTTTTGTCTACAAGTTCCAAAAATATTATGTGAACTTAACAATTGTAAATATAGACATGTATTTATATTTATTCATGAAATTATAAACATTAAAACCAACATCAATGCTGCATTTTGATTCTTTTAACTGCATAGTGAAAATGTTGCACTCCAGACATATTTCTAATACCTCACACAATTGTAACATGTAAAGTATTTTGGAGTGAAGTGTGAATGAAGAGTAAAGGATAATGTTTAAGCTACCATGTAGAGTATCTGAGGAATGTCTAATCCAGCAATAATCATGTAAACTTCAGCAGAAAGATTGAGAAAAAAGCTTCGGAAATGACCGAAAATCAAATGGTTTTAAGTTTTTATTGTCGTTTTCTGGCCTTTTTTTGTTAAAACTTTCTGGTATTTTGCTGGTTTAACCAGCCTTTTAGTTCTTGTATATGTTATTTTGACTATAATCTTGATTTTTTATTTACAATCAAACCTTGAAGTAGACTTACAACAAAAATGTACCATGTTAGAATTAACAAAAAATTAAGAAATGTGTCTGGAGTGCAACATATTGACTATGTAGTTGAAACGATCAAATTAAAGCATCAGATATGAATAAATGTCTATAATTTCTTTAAGAAATGAAGCTTAATATATATTTTTCTTTATTTTAACCTAGCAGTCAGCAATATTCATAGGCCAGACAAAATAAATACAGCATTTCTTTGAAAAAAGAATGTGATTTCGCTATTAAGTGCCTACAAAAAGGGTCTGAAATTGAAAGAATGACCCAGTTGTTCTTTAAAATTGTTGAAATGGTTACACTCTTTCAAATAAT
>MJUU01021760.1:42411-81784 GCA_002080025.1 Modiolus philippinarum
TCCAGACATGGGACTCCAATTGTTCTTGTGCCAACTGCAGCAACACATTTGCTAATATTCACGAATCAGATACAGAATTCCTAACTCAAGATGTTAATATTTAAGTGGAAAGTCTTACTATTATTTTTTATTTTATATGCATTTAAAAAAAGTAGTGTTAAAAAAATGTCACAAAAAAGTGTTGCACTCCAGACATTTTTGGCATGTTTTTCGGGCATAACTTTTTAACCAATAAGATATCTCCATGAATTTTTGCATGGACATGCAATATACCTCTACACATTAATTGATATAATCTTTTATATAAAAACTCTTACAGTTCTCAGTCTAGATAACAAAATATGCATGATGCCATTTTTTTTTAATTCACCCTAGTACAAATAAACTTATACTAATGCCCAGAATGCTACTGTTACTTCATTTTATAGGAAGAAGAATTTTATTATTCTAATCAAGATTTAAATAATGTTACATGTACAAAAATGTACAAAAATGTATATGTAA
Organism: Modiolus philippinarum; assembly: GCA_002080025.1. Taxonomy (NCBI): domain Eukaryota; kingdom Metazoa; phylum Mollusca; class Bivalvia; order Mytilida; family Modiolidae; genus Modiolus; species Modiolus philippinarum. Next base: position 42,916 of record MJUU01021760.1, read on the forward strand.
TAGAAATAGAGGTGGTGAATGTTTGGTGTAAACGAGAGGTATCCGATACGACATTACAGAACATACATGTACATGTATTGGCTTGAAGCTTAGTTGAATAACTTACATGTAATCCTTCCCATTAGAGATTCAAACAAGATATCAGAGAGTAAACAAAATTGTAAGCCATGTATAACCAGAGACCTTTTTTGCTGCGTTTGGTATTATATGTGAGTCTTTGTGACATTGAATTCAGTTTGTACTAGAATAGTTGACCTCCTGACCTTGACCTTGCACTGGCCAGTTAACCTTCATTTAATAGAAAACCGTCTGAAAGGCAAGTGCTACATTATTTACGTTTCACATGTGCATTTTTGCAACAAGATCTTCCAAATTTTAGAATAAATATTAATTTCTCTTGACATGCATGAACCTTTACACATGTTTTTATGTATGTGTAAAGGTTTTATGTTTTATTCTACATGTTCCTACTTGCATATAATGTAGTTATTTTTTTTTTGGGGGGGGGGAGGGTGGATGAGGGTGGCATCAGTGATTCATTTTTTGTACATGTTCATCATGCTTTGTTTTATTTTGTACATGTTACCAAAATAATTGATTAGTAAATTATCCCCCATCTGTAAACAAAGGTCTCCTCAGTAATTACTGTTACCTATCAGTAATTAGTCACATCCTAGGTGTTTCTTCAGATCTATATTAGTCACACAAAAAAATACCACAAATTGTGACGAAACAGGTAGATTTTAAAATTTGTCAATTTAATGACATAATTGTGGTGTAAATAATCGCGACAGGTAAAAAATGGTCTGTTTATGACAAAATTTACTGTTTTAGGATAAGCTTTTGATCTGTTTAAACTTTGTTAAAGTCCTAATAAAAGAAATAGTTTTCTATTTAATCACCAGTACAAACATTGAATCTTTAAAGCCCTGCTTTTGGCAGTAGTTTTTTTGTTCGTTGACGATTTCTTCCTGGGTAAGGGTTAAGCCTGTTGATTGCCACAGACTGTATTGTCGATTATATCTTTAGTACAATGAGCACTTCACCTTGCGGTTTTAATGTCATCATTCAATGGTACTTGAGCACAAAAAAACTAAAAAAAAACTATATATTTAGATTATCTATTCACGGTTTTAGGTCTGTGCATGTACATGTATATGCTACAGGCAAATTTATGTTAGGACTGTAGTATGTCTGTAGTATTCAGAAAACCCTAGATGTGCACATTGAATTAGTATATAAGCAGACTATTCAAGCAGACCTATGTACATGTATACTAGTACATTCCTGGGAGTACATTGTAGTATTTTTTCATGTACATGTACATGTATATATGTATGTTCGAACGTTCAAATAGTACATTTTACATTATTCTGCAATACTTGTACACACATTCAAGTAGTACATTTTACATTATTCTGCAATACTTGTACATTGTAACTTATGATTGCATATGTTGCATCATCATGATCATGTACATGTATATACTTTACAAATGATCGTTACTGAATGTATATAAGGCCAAGAAAAAAAATTGTTTGTTAACATGCTAAAAAATTAGGGTTAAGGTACATTTTTGTGTCGCCTGCTATAAGCAGAGACGACAAATAGGGATTACTATATTGTATCTGTTGTCTTACGTTGTCGTTGTCATCGTCCTGAGTCGTCTGTCGGTTTTTGAATCCCTAACTCCTTCAAAACTACTGGTTTGATTCCAACCAAACTTTCAGGATATGTTGTTCACTTGGTGCAGTTGTGCACCTGATACAAATGTACATGGAATGTTGATTTTACAGATTTAAGAGGTTCAGGGAGCCAAAATTGCTCATTTGTGAGTCTGTTGGCTTTTGAATCTGCAACTCCTTCAAAACTGCTTGTCCACTTCAAACCAAACTTTCAGGATATGTTTTTCACCAGGTGTAGATGTGCACCTGATACTTAGAATTTTGATTTTACAGATTTTAGAGTTTCACGGAGCCAAAGTTGCACATTAGTTATTCTGATAAGTCATATATATAATCCTCAACTCCATCTAAGCTATAAGTCAGATTTCAACCAAACTTGCAGGATACATGTATGTTGTTCACATGATCTTGTTGTGCATCTGATACATGTGATATGTAAAATTTTGATATTACAGATTTTAGAGGTTCACTGAGCCAAAATAGCTCATTTGTTAATTTAGTTTGTTAATATGGTACATATATACTCTTACAAAACTATAGGTTTAAAGGTTCACTTCAGTATCTTGGCCAAAAATGGCTCTTCTGTAGTGCAGGTGACACAAGTGTTCCATGGAACACCCATCAATTTTTTTGTAGATCAGCATAACTTTCTTTTTGTGTCGCCTGCTGTAATTAGAGTCAACACATAGGGATTACTTTCTGTTGTCTTGCGTCGTCTGTAGGTTTTTGTATCCGCAACTCCTCCAAAACTGCATGTCCGATTCCAACCAAACTTTCAGGATATGTAATTGCACTGATGTAGTTGTGCATCTGATACTTAGAATTTTTATTTAACAGATTTTAGAATTTCACAGAGCCATAATAGCTCATTTGTTATTCTGACTTATTTTAAAGGTAGGTGAGAAACGATTCACCGAAGTTTCAATGCACCACGATTTTTTTGTTCAATTCAGTTTCGATACGGAATGTTCAGTATGTTACTAACAACTCAACCACATACAAAATGACCTGTGATTGCAGCTTAGTGGAAATGACATATTTCCACTATAAACGTGCCTGTTTATGTAAAGGCTTACTATATAAGTCAAAATATTCACTACAATTGGCAACAGAAGCCGCAAATCTTCGTTTTTTTGGAGGAAATAACTCTTACGTACACTTCCGGTTTTTGCGGTATGACTAATTGCCGCTAAAAGGTACATTGTAGTAACGAACAAAACCAACTACAGACGCGTCAATAAATCCGACCTGCCGACCATTGTGAACTTTCCCTTTCTTAGCAGCAATATACCTGCCTCACCAGCCTATGGAGTGTACATTTCACAGTTGATTCATTACTGTTGAGTAGTAGTTTGTACAGTGATTTTTTTTAACAGAGCAAGAACACTGTCCCAAAAGCTGCTTAGTCAGGGATTTGTTCAAACTTTGTTAATTTCATCCCTCAAGAAATTCTATGGCCGTCACCATAGCATCATTGAAAGATATTATGTGTCAGTATTCCAAATTAAAGTGGACATTTTCAGCTAGATTCACGTCTTCTCTGATTTGACTACCGACTTTGACATTTTCCCGGATTGAATCACTCACAGTGTGACGGGTGCTGTTAACAGGGCAGGACATGCTTACCCTTCTGGAGCACCTGATGTCACTCTCAGTTTCACTGGAGTTCACACTGTGAGTGCCTTTGTTCTGAATGTTGTAATTTCTGTTTCTGTGCTTTGTGTCTGTCTAACGTCATTGTTTTTGTGTCTAACATCATTGTTTTCTGTGTTCTCGTTTTTGCCCCGTCTTTGGACTTCGATTTTTGTGAATTTCACCCCTTTGTTCCTTCGGTATTCTACTGCCTTTGTTTCTCATCTTTAAGGAATCTGATCAACCAGACATCATAAGATGAAGGATCATATTACTTACATACATGTAGCTGTACACAATCTGATACTGTGTTCTAGTAATGCTCTGCCAATTTTCAAGATGTTATGGTTTTATGACAATGAAAATTTTCAAATTTAGTCGAAGGAGGCATTAGCTTTTGTGAATAAAAACCCGCTTCTAGTTTTCATTTTGAAGGTTTCTGTTGGATGCTAGAAAAATTCATGTCTACATGGCTCAAACACTACTACCAGTTATCAGTATGACCAAGTAACTAAGTCTGGAAAGAGACTTAGACCCAAAACCGTAGTCAAATTTTACTTCAAAGTACACAGCCTACATTTCAACTGGAATTCGTCACACTGTGGTAGGTCAGATTATCCATAAATCTTTTAATCCCATCAGTACTAGTCTATGATTATTTGGCACCAATAAACATACACAAATATGCATTGTACATTTTGTACATGTACATGTACATGTACATTGTATACATTTTAAACATTTAAGAAACCATACAAACATGCATGTACATACATTTTACCCCCCAAAAAATAAATGATAAAACATTTGAATCGAAAAAGTGGTTAATTAACAATTCTTTGAGTATGACATGAAGTTTCGATGCATTCTTGGATCTTGATCCAAAATATATCCATGTGCTATTGATATTTTTCCTCATACAGTTCTTGTTCAGTTTAAAAATAATGCTGTAATGAGAAATTTCAAATGAAATGCAAGATCTAGTTTTCTGAAAAACTTCCCAATTTACACATACATGTGATTTAAAATCTGAGGATTACAGCTGTAACCTTAAAGGCAATTCTGAAATAATTGCATTGTTAATGACAAAATTGTGAAAGCAGTACAAGTGCTACTAGTAGATATACAACAAAACAGGCAAGCAAGAAGAACATGAAGTTAAATGTTTCATTTTGACTTTGAAAATCAATTTGTGCATGTATTTAGTCAAATCCTTCCCAATTAGTAAAATATCCCTGTCACACTGGTGAAATGTTTACAGACTTTAAATTTCCCGTGTTAAAGTACCAGTATATACATTTGTTTAAAAGTTTGTATTTAATTTTAAGAAATTTCAATGCATACACTTATCCTTTTAAACTATTTTGAGAAAAACGGTAGCTGAATTATATCCCCGTCAGGTGATCGAATAAGTAGAGAATGACTCACCCCGTAACAAAGAAATCTACCTGCATTTATAGAAATTCAATTTAATTTTCTATATGTTGTTACAAGGTTGATTGTAAATTTTCAAAATCTATCTTTAAGGCCATAATAAAAAAAATCCTAGATTGTCATTAGACTCTTATGTCCTGAATTTGTCAACTCCTGAAAATTTTGATTATTTATTTGATATATTTGATTTTTTTCTCTCATCATGCTCATTTTTGACCATTTCCATCCAAATCTACAATATTTTTGCTCTTAATTTAACTGATTTAAAAAAAATTGTCTGCCAGCTATAACATAACACAACATATCTTTATTTCCAAATCAGGAGCCCACAAGGGGCAATGAGAGCAACGTATATAAGAGAAGAACGTGATTTACAGAGAGCCATAAGTTGACAAGAATCTAATTACCGTATTCGACCCAATAAACGCCCAGGGTGCTTAGAAAATTAAAAAACGGGGGCGCTTAATATCATTGGCAAAACCAGAATTTATGCATGTCCGCTGCTGTCACTGTTATCTAGTTCTATAATGTGTTTTCAACTTCCGGTTGTTAAATCGTGGTGAAACGACAAAGTAATAGTATTCAATCACACGAATTCGACATAAATAATACGAATAAATATATATCGTCACTCAGGAGTAGTGGCACGTACATGTATGTAAACATTCTGTTTCTTAAAATTACGGCGATAATATACCCGGTCAAAACAACTCATACCTAAGTAAATTTTGGCAGTTTGGGAGTTTTTAGGGGGCGCTTGTGCATTTAGACTTCGAAATACGGTGAGGGGGTGCTTATTGGAGCAGGGGCACTAATAAGGTCGAATACGGTAACCACAAATATATGTTTCCACGAATCAGTGGTATTTATTAAAACCACAAAAATTGATGTCCATGAATAAAGTACTTCCACAGTATATATGCTCATATGGGCCCCTTTGATTGGGAAATAAACAATTTGTTATACATGTACATATGCTCAGGTAGACTCTTTGGTAGTATCACAAGGAAGACCCCCTCCTCCAGACCCTCCATAAAGTTGCTGTACTTTTTCATTTACAAATGTACCAACCAAGTTTTCCCTGAATCCTCAATATACATATAGTCAATATAACTGTACTTTTTGATGTACCAACCAAGTTTTCCCTGAATCCTCAATATACATGTAGTCAGTATCACTGTACTTTTTGATGTACCAACCAAGTTTTCCCTGAATCCTCAATATACATTTAGTCAGTATCACTGTACTTTTTGATGTACCAACCAAGTTTTCCCTGAATCCTCAAAATACATGTAGTCAGTATCACTGTACTTTTTGATTTACCAACCAAGTTTTTCCTGAATCCTCAATATACATGTAGTCAGTATCACTGTACTTTTTGATGTACCAACCAAGTTTTCCCTGAATCAGAAAACTTTCATATCTCCAACCTGTAAGGAGCTTTGTTGTTGTTTCTTTTGTGTTGTATAAATGAGACCCCTCCCAGATCTTCCATATAGTCAGTTAACTGTACTTTTTGATGTACCAACCAAGTTTACCCTGAATCAGCCTGTAAGGAGCTTTTGTGTTGTAAAAATGAGACCCCTCCCAGATCCTCCATGTAGTCAATATAACTGTACTTTTTGATGTACCAACCAAGTTTACCCTGAATCAGAGTACTTTAGTATGACCAGCCTGTAAGGAGCTTGTGTGTTGTATAAATGAGACCCCTCCCAGATCCTCCATGTAGTCAATATAACTGTATTTTTTGATGTACCGACCAAGTTTTCCCTGAATCAGAGTACTTTTTGTATCACCAGCCTGTAAGGAGCTTGTGTGTTGTATAAATGAGACCCCCTCCCAGATCCTCCATATAGTCAATATAACTGTACTTTTTGATGTACCGACCAAGTTTACCCTGAATCAGCCTGTAAGGAGCTTGTGTGTTGTATAAATGAGACCCCTCCCAGATCCTCCATATAGTCAATATAAATGTACTTTTTGATGTACCGACCAAGTTTACCCTGAATCAGAGTACTTTAGTATCACCAGCCTGTAAGGAGCGTTGTTGTCGTTTCTTGTGTGTTGTATAAAGAATGTCAATTCTTTATTTTGTCAAACTGTTCAAACAAACGGGAAATTTTATCGCTTTACAATTACTTGGTTTCTACGGAATTTTAAAGAACTAAATATGTGACAATTTTTAGGGAGGAATTTATAGGTCAGTTTGGTGTCAAATTAAACAAATATTTAAATCTAAATTCTGAATAAATTTTCAAATGCTGAAAATTATATTAAAGCCAAAATGAAATATTCTACTACAGCCTTCAAAGTTTGATTTAATTTGAGGTTGCCAGTTTTGCCACCATCCCTGAGATCACCACTAATGGAGATGTATTTTTTCCAATTATTCAGTGGCCAGTTCATCAGCTAAATTTTGGTGGCCAATCTCAAATTGTAGTCTGTTTTTTCCACCATCTATTACATTAAATTGAAGGCTTTAATTATATCGTTGGTGACTTGACTAAAAGGTTTATTTAATTATGATGACGTTATATTGGAAAAATGAAAGGATATGGAGTGAATGTACATGTGACAAAAACGCACACGATATATTGTCTCTATATAGAAAAAGTTTGTTCCTCATCCTCCAACAATGCTTTTGTCCTGTACAAGAAAATATGAGTAAAAGCAGTTTCTGTTCACCTTGAAAAAAGTTTTTTCATCAAGAGAACTCCTTTTGTGATGTAATATCAGATTTCTGTAAATTAACGTGATGTGACATCATAATGTCACCTTATTGTACTGTAACCCTACAGACTGTCAGTCAGGTATCATATATCTATTGTATAAAAATGTTTTATATGTAATGATGGTGTAATGTCGTAAGGTTAGAAACTTGTATTTTGATGAAAAAGACCACCTTGATATATTTTGCACATTTAAATTTTGAGGAATATTCATGAGGCCAACCTATAGCAGAGTTCGGAAAAGACTCCATGACCAGCAAAAACACAACCGTTGTTTGTTACTTTTCATGCAAAATTCTTTCTTATGTTTTGCAAAACCGGATATTATGCTGGACACTAGCTGCATATATTCCCCAGCATTTCTAGAAAATCTTGATTTTAACAAAAGCTGTGGCATGTCAGATTTATTCTCTAGCAACATACAAGTTTATGAAGACATTATTAAAAGAAAAAAAACATCACAGGGAAAAGACATTTATTGATTCGATTTGATATTCTAACCTTGGGGTAATGGCTATGATGTGAACACTAGATTATTTTGCTAGGGTGATTTTAAAAGATAATTAAATTTTCAGTCTACTTGTCAAACGGTTTGGGACCAGCCAAGTTTGAAAAAGATATATTGATACTTTCATTCCAAATCTTGATAATATATTTTTGCATGATGATATCATAGAAATTTGACAAAGTAATATTAGATAAATTATAGGACATGTAGGAGAAANTTCAATGGTGTTATATGGTGTGTGACTTGCTGAAAATATAGGACATGTCACGTTTTGACGTTTATAAATATATGCTATAGGTATCAAGTGCGCAAATATTGACTTTCGAACAGGGATCCAGTTTTGAACCCAAAGCTGTATTCAGTATTAAGCACTACAACTCCTACGATTGGTGGATAATAAAATTAAAAGTTTTAAATTAGAATACTATGTCATGTTACAATTCGATTTATAGGAAATCTGATTTCAACAATATAACCCAGAGATGATAATTTGACCTTTTATGGGATTTGGTTGACATAAAAATATTTTACTTTTTTCAATATACCCTTTTTTGGGCCTCAATTTACACCAAGAATCGCCGCCTAGACCCCCATTTTTTATTTTGGAATTCGAAAGATCTGTATGAGTACTTATCATTTTCAGGACGCCCGGGACGGAAAAAAGCCTTCATCTATTTTTAGATAATCGCCAAGCAGTGGAACCCCCCTATGGAAAATGCATTGTAAATATTTGCGCACTTGTAACCTTTAATCATTTCTGTGTTTTTATTATACCAATAATACTTATTTACCACTTTCATGAAAAACAACGGCAGTAATAAGTATAGCCGAGGGAACAAAAATCAAAGTCCACATAGACATGGCAAAAATAGGAACACAGAAAAACAAAGACATAACAAGGACGTGAGACAGCCACAATGCTCAAAAATAAAAAGACGACATTTAGAACTGAGACACTCATAGTGTGAACTCCCATGAAAACCTTGAGTGATATCAGATGCTCCGAAAGGGTAAGCATGTCCTGCTCAGCTAGCAGGCACCCATCACACAATCAGTGAGTCAATCCAGGTTTTAGTCGAAACCGGTCATGTCAAATCTGTGAAGACATGAAGAAGGTTATCACTCAAAATGATTCACAGGTTATCAATGAAGTGTTTGCATTTTACAGGTTATATTATCACTCGGGGTATTTGTATTTCACAGGTTATCAATTATGTGTTTGTATTATACAGGTAATCACTCTAAGTGTTTATATTTTGCAGGTTTTCAATATAAGTGGTTTTATATTGCAGGGAAAACTTGTTTACTACTGTTTGTAATTAACAGGTGATTGTTATATTCATAGGTCAGTGCTACAAGTGTGGGGAACGAGTAACTGGTTCCAGCGAGGCATGTCAAGCAATGAACAATCTATATCATACCAAATGTTTTGTTTGCTGTTCATGTGGTAAGTTTACTACACTGGAAACCATACTTAGAAACAGGGGTAAAATTCCTAAAAATAGGGTCTGTAAGTCTCGTTCAATTTTGGAACTTCCGGGTACAAAATTTGTACCCGGAAGTTACATTTTTAACAACAACATATGACGTTTCAAGCACAAAATTAGGACATCATAATGCTGCAACGTCATATTTTGGTGGGCAACGTTTTCAAATTGCAATTTTATCGTGATTTCTCGGTGTCACATGACGAGACTTACAGACCCTATATCGAGTAGATGGCTGGACCCCTCAGAAATAGAATTTAGTACCAATATTTTTGTTATAAATCACTTCAGTAATTTATCGATTTTGAAACCATTTACAAGGAAATATAATTGATTTTGAATGGACTGTAGACATGGTAAAAAACATCTGATTTCTTCTAATACCAATGATATTTAAATGTGCGGCCTTCTTATATAATCATCTCAAGTTGTAAAGGAAGTACTTGAAGGTTTTCATATCTAATTATCCTTAATTACATACAAACCAATACACAATTTAATGACTATAATTATTCACTGTTAGATCATGAAAGTAGTACTTCCAGTTAGATCAAATAAGTTTAGAAATATTTTTCTTGCCATTTCACATGTACAGTGATGTACTTTATGAATGTATTTTGACCGTTCATTTGCTACAATTTTTGAATCTATGGTAGAGAAATATAAGTCATGATCAATTATGTTGTTTATGGCCTGTGACAATGCTGAAAGGATAAATGACTTGTGTCAATGCTAACGAGAAGTTGTATGAGACCTTTGGCAGCTGCTTCATGCCATTATTACATTTTTTGTATAAAACTACCACTTGTACATTATAGTAATGGACAAGTCAAGAACAAAATTTGCTTACAGGTTAAAAAATTTACGGTCCTTTGTTAGGCAAAATTATTTGTGAGACCTATTCAGAGTTTGTGAAAACAACATTTTTACCTAATGAGAGTTTGTGAAAAATTTTTTTTTTTGGCTGGACAGACATGGAACTTTAAAGTCAGTCCTACAATGTTTTTGTTGGACTTATTGCAATTGTAAGAAAAGAGACCAACAACAGTATTTTACGCCCCCTCAAACAAAGTTGGGGGTATGTAGGAATCATCATGTCCGCCCATCCATGTTCCTTGTCCTTTAATTTTGATGAAATGTAATACAGTTTTAGTATACCACCTAATATATATGTTCATGAAGTGAAAATTTTGAAGGGGAGATAATTCGTCTTTTAATATTTTCCGGACAAAAGGGGAGGCACTTTGTCTACGCATGTTGTCTTTATTGGTTATTTTGACAATCTCGCCCAGGACCAATGATCATCACAAACTCTGCTTAATACAGTTTGCCCTCATTTATCACAATAAACAATTTGAACAAAAACATCAGTATATATGTACTTTCTCTTCTACCATTGTATCATAACACAAATGTATGTACTGATTTATATGTCATATTTTTATCACAATTAAAATTGATCCTCATGTAATCATTCCAATAAATTACTGATAAGAAATGCATGAAATAAGTAGATAAAAAAATGGTTTCCTGTTGATACACTAGTGTATAAGCACCTTGCCTGCAAGTTGAGAAATTTTATTTCAGTAGGCCAATGCTTTTAAATTTTGTTTTTACAGACCTGATCACTGTAGTAGTAGAACAAAGCAATTTGCTAAAAAAAGGCACAGTTCAAAAAACTTGTCTGCCAGCTGATGAATTAGGGATTTTAAGACAAGCTGATGTGTTCACTGTAAAATCTTGAAAACAAATTAAACAAATTCTTATATTTTACTCCTCCAACATATTATATCAATGGCTTTTGTGACAAAGTTAAAAGGGTTATAAATTTTGATCTTTGTCAATATGAATAATATCTTGATTGGACAAATTAAAAAAAAAAACTTAGAAAACTGGTCAAGCAGTATACATGTATCATTAGATCATTGGATTGTTGGAAAGCTTTTATTTAAGACATTAATTCTGAATTACAATATTGTTCAACATGTGTTCGCTAAACTTTTATCAAAAAATCATATTTCCTTCTGTAATAGTATGTCATATGAAACCCAGATGTCAAACCAATGAATTTTGTTGTAATTGATTACATATACTGTGTTATAAGTCTATAAGTGATTATTTTTATGGTTTAAACTTCCTGTCTTAATTCGAATTGGATATTTTTGATGGCAAAAAATAAAGATCTTATGATAAAAATGTCTGTCTAGCTTGTCCATTTGTCTTAATCTATTAGGGAGTTGGGGAAAAATGGCCGTGCAGCCACCAGCTTGTTGGTCTGTCTATGTATTTTAAGTGGTACTTCTTGTTTTACAAAAGTATAACCCCCTTTTGGACTCTGGATGGACTTTGGCCTTTTTTTTGACGTACACTTGAGTCCATGGACTCAACGGACTCAAAAGTTGAAGCATTTTGTACTTGTACTTCAAATTTTAAAAAAAAAGATTCAAAAAATAAAACAGACTCTGGACTTCATCTCAAATTTTGGGTGTACTCTGGACTTGAGGGGTAGGTAGCGGATTATGCCCTTATTAATGCCCAACCATGATAAAGATTCTGAATATACAATTAACTGGCCAAGCTTTCATTTTGAAACTATGAGAAAATGGTGAGTTTTGGGTTGCTGGACATTCAAGAGAATTTTTTTTTCTGTCGCTCCAAAAAAATTAGAGGTGCTGGTAAGTTATTTTAGTTTCATATTCTGTGGTCATAAGACTCATTGCTAAGTTGGATATACCAGCAAGCCTTATTTTCTTGAGCCAATCCTAGTTTTGAGCAAAGCTGGCTTATTACAACAAATGTATTTCAGAAATTGGTATAGTCATGCAGCAAACATTTATAAACATTTTGAAGTGAATTTCTTGCCTGCCCTGGTCATTGTTGGTCTATTTTACCAGTCCTTAAAAGAGCAGAAGAGTGAGGGCTAGATTGAAATGGGCAAAATTTGGACTTATCATAACAACCATCAATATTTCAAGGAATTGAATACCAATCAAAATAAGATGAAATGAGCAGTATCCTAAAGTCTGACGTCTGTGATATGTATCGGACTACTTCATTCAACTTTTAAATAGAACGATGACAGGGAAACAACCTTCAATGACAAAATATTTCTATATCAGACAACAATAATCCAGACAATTCTACAGCAAAAACAGAAGCACAAAGGCAAATACAAATGGAAACAATGACAGGAACTTGGGACAGTCAGACTTGATACTCATGATTATTATATAGATTGTGATGAAAGATTGAAATTTCTCAGTGAAATAAAAGTGATAATTAACTGTGAAATTATTTTCCATAATATCACTCTAGGAAATGATGTCATAATAGACTTTGTCAGCGTCGTTGTTAAGTGAATGCAATGAATCTTAAAATAAACCACTAAATATTAGGGAAGAAGATCTATATAATAAAAACAATAACTAATCCTAGATTCTGATTATTGAAAATATTCAANTCATGATCGAAAAACGCTGTAATTCACTCATGCGCTGCGCGCATTCGTGAATTACTGCGTTAGTCGATCATTCGTTGAATATTTTGCGATAATCAGAATCTCGGATTAGTAATAGTATAATTATCCTTATGATCTCACAAATAAATTTTAAAAAATGCAGTTAGAAGTTTGCAAGTCATTAGATGTTTTTTTATGCTCTGGTGACAAAGTTGGGTGCATATAGTTTTACCCTTGTAAATCATTCCATCTTTCCATCATTTTGCAACAAACAGTTTTCCAGATATTTTTTTTTGAAAATGATTGTTCAAATTTTATTTAGAAATTTATACAGTGGAACTTTCATGGCTCGACTACGAAAGGGACCCATTAAAACAGTTCGAGCCAGAGGGGTGTTCACAAAGGGTCCAAACAAATGGCTAGAGACATCTATGGAGTTCAAGTTATTGCAGTTCGAGCCATAGAAGTTCAACTGTATTTTGTTAAACCTTTTGAATATTAAGTATTATGATATTTGCATCATTTCAGGACGAACATTACGAGGAAAGGCATTCTACAATGTACATGGGAAGGTTTATTGTGAAGAGGATTATCTCGTAAGCACATTTTAATTTGTTTATCTACGTAATATTTGACATGACAAATTTAGAAATATACATTGTAATGTATTTTGTAGCAAAAGATTGGCATAAAGTTAAAAATAAAGAGATATCTGTCTGTAATGAATGTTGACTTGACAGTGCTGCAGTAAGCATTATATATATATATGTTGAGTTCAGAATACATGTGATCAATGATCTATATAAGAATGTTGAAGAAATACCATATCTAAAGTCCTTCTGTCTTCAGAAATGGACAGACATTACCAATACAATTTGCAGTTTCAGAAAAGAAAGCATTGTGGGTAGAGCGTATGCTAAAATGTTTTGATTGGTCAAGAATGTAAATAATGTTAAGTCATTGGTCAAAATTTGATTGTTCTTACACCAAAAGTTCAAATAAAATCACAGTACCCACAACTCATCAGTTTCTGGAATGGCAAATTGGTTAAAACAATTTAGCATATAAGACAAGAGGACAAAAACAAAACAAACTTGCAATTATATTTTGGGGATCTTAGACACTGTCTGTCTTGAATATTATCCATCAAACTGTTTGACATTACTTAGTCTTAATATCCCTGAAATTAACAGCATCTACTATTATTTTCATTTTATAATTGCAGTATTCTGGTTTCCAACAGACGGCAGAGAAATGTTGTGTTTGTGGTCATTTGATTATGGAGATGGTATGTATGTCACTCAAGCTTTTCCAGTTAAAATTGCAATGAAGGGACAAGTTTGACTTTATTTTATACTAAAACCTTACAATGTCCATAGTCACTTTTTGTCAGCACTTGTCATTATATATTCCTGTTTATTGTGATCTGGTCAAATCATGGTGTATTCGCATGATGGCTTGCCACAAAAAAGGCTGGATGTACTAAAGTAACCATTCTAAGTATGAGCGTCCATCTGTGCACATGTCGTTTAACATTCATTTGTATCCACAGGATAACTTTTTATGCCCCCAGAATCGAGGTTGGCACGTTACTATTTGTTAAAATTTGATCAGAAAAATGAACTTTTATTTTGTTTTATTTTATATACTGAAAGATTAAACTCATTTATGAGAAAAATTCTGACAGTTTTTTCAAAAACCTTTGGTTCTAAAATCAGTGAACCAATTGCAATGAAAAAAAAACTATAATTGAAAAAAAGTCAAGTTTAAATTGCAAAAATGTTGACCACATGCAGGCAGATCTAAAAGTTCAGAAGCCTTGCAGGACATTTGGTCAGGCAAATTAGAAGCTGCCAGACTGAAGATAGATTTAAAGGACCTACTGTTTTAGACCATATCGCAATTTTTTACCTGACATTCAGTCCTGTTAGCTGAAAGTTTTGGGTGACCGACTGAAGTATTGTCAGATTTGTCCTTTAGCCAGGCAGTTTTCGATATGTCTGAACATTGAAGCAAATTTAACTACCCATAGAAGTGTTATCACCCTTTATTATTAAAATGTAATTATATAAAGACTACATTTTATCTTGATGGTAGAAGTTGTCTGAATCTGCACCTCATCCAAGATGGCTGCCAGCAGGGAACTTAAGATTGTACCCTATTGGAAAACACATTCAGAGATCTTCCCTGAAACTACTTGGCCGGTTGGAACTAAACTTGGTCACAGTTATTCTCTGGTGGTCCCTTTTAAAAATGTGTGAAGCAGGTCTGTGTCTCATCCAAGATGACCTCTGTGG
This sequence comes from Modiolus philippinarum, assembly GCA_002080025.1. Classification (NCBI taxonomy): domain Eukaryota; kingdom Metazoa; phylum Mollusca; class Bivalvia; order Mytilida; family Modiolidae; genus Modiolus; species Modiolus philippinarum. The sequence continues at coordinate 58,145 of MJUU01021760.1, forward strand.
GTAGATCACTTCAAGATGATGTTTCACTAATAATTTACCTTGAATTTTGACCAGCGAATCTTTATAAGTAAAAGAATTCAGTGTTATCATATGATTAGTGTTAACTTTGATTTTTCTTTACAGATATTACAAGCTATGGGAAAGTCATATCACCCCGGTTGTTTTCGATGTTGTATGTGTAATGAATGTTTAGACGGTGTTCCATTTACGATAGATGTCGACAACAAAATATACTGTATAGGAGATTATCATAGGTATTTATTTTAGATTTTAGGGACCGACCATTTAAACTGAAGGGGGGGTTATGGTTTTTTTTTCTGGACAGAAAATTTTTTTCGCGCCAAACAAATTATTTATTTTTTGCACGCGTATCAACAAAATATTTTTTTTTTAAATTAACATTATTTTTGGGGGCAGAAAACCTCATTCAGAAAATTTTTTTTCACCATTTTGGCAGCCAAAATATTTTTTTCACATAAAATCAGATCCAAAATATTTTTTTAGAAAAAAACCATAGCCCCCCCCTTCAATTTAAATGGTCGGTCCCTTATTTGAAATTGTCCTTGTACCAGTAATTGTAGAAAGCGATTGAAGGCTGTCTTATTAGAATTTATTTTTGAAACATCTGTATTCTTAGTGCAAAATGGAACTTCCAGGTAAAAGACTAAACAAGACTTGCAAGTCCTATTGACTCCAGTATAGAACAGATCATCCATAGATTTTCCCCTATAAAATAAATAAAAAATAAAATATGTTTATTCCAATCAAGGGCCCATGCAGGGCAAAGTCATTACAGCACCTATATATAGCATCTTTCAATTTTTACCACGAGGATTCTAATTTTGTGCTATTTACTTCCTATTATGGTCTGCATTTTGTTGACTTTGTAAAAAAAATGCTTTTTGGTGGGACTTCCCTATACTATTTATAGTAAACTGTATTTCAAAATTAGCTTCACAATGTTTGAATCTCCATGCAAAGTAACTTGTACTTCAACACAACTATAAAAACTGACATACCATCATAAAAAATATAATTATAATTTTTTATGCGACTTAAAAATATACATATATTGATGTTTAAAATATAAATTAAACTTAAAGGGTTTGATGTTTGGTTCATAACTTTTTAATTTACAGTCTTTAATTCGATGACATTATACCAGAAAATTAAATTAAAAAATATCTAAGGTTTAATGAAGGGAATACATCTTTCATGTCTTTAACATTTACCTGTAAAAATCAGACAGGTGTGAAAACATCTGTCAATCACCTGTTTATCAAATTATTGTAGTCAACTTGAACAATACATAAATATTCATGTTTGTCATTCGATCCGTCTATAAATTACAGCATTGTCAATTTGTTTCTGAATAATTATAGAATTCGTAACCATGATATAAAATAATATCTATCCTAAATCAAACAGTACATGCATAATAATTATGTGTCTGTTTTGATTTGGAAAGAGATGTTACAATAGTTACACAAAGTAAAAGACTTTGGGGCAAAAATTGTTTTTTCTCTGTCTGTCAGTCTGTCTGTCTGCCAACTTTTTACTATCGAATCATAGAGTGATAAAATACTCGCAAGACAGGGATTTTTTTCATGAACTCTATGATCTATCATTCATAATTCTCCGTTCTTGCAAAAATAACATGTTTTTGTTTGAGTCTCTTTTACATGACATTTCATTTTTAGTCTCGTCAGCACAAGCTTTATAAAGGGTAGATACTACATAGAAATCATGTTGATCAACTTGCCTGTAATCCAATACACCTACTGTAATTAGGCTTTCATGATTTATTACCCCTACCCCCAAATTAAACGAATAATTTAGTAACAACCAGTAAATCAGTTTGTATATCAGATATTCAGGTATACTTCTATTTGTTAAATCCACTAGAATTTGGATTTGAACAAAAACAAAAGGGACCAATGAAGTTGTGAAAATGTTGAACTTGACAGGAAAGTTCAACAAAATCAACTACCATATTTTGACCATCGTTATGATCTGCTCGAGAGGAGCGAATCATAACTTAGGCAAGCGAAGTTTTGTTTACTCAAGTACAGAATTTGGGTGAAAATAGCACACCACAAATCATTGTATATATTAAATAGTATGCAATTGTAAAAGAATTGGTACATGAAAATAAAATCCAATAATTTTGAAAGAAATTTTGAATAAAAAACCTGTCGTAAAAACAGTTGTTCCATATTATAACTCATACAGCTAAAAAAAAACAATTAAAAAAAGCCTATGTAATGCATTTTAGGTGCTTATCCTGATAGTCATGTTGCAAACCTAGTTAGCTTCATCCCTGTGAAATTGTATCGAATGATATCTACAATTATTGAATTTTATTTCTCATTGCATTTCGTTTAATATAGAGTAAGATCCATGGGAAAAATACCATCCCCATTCATTTGTCAGTATTAAAGAGAAGGGTATGTTGTAAAATATGATATTTCTCTAGATTTTTGTAATGATATAGCAGTTTCATGCAACAAAGATTAAATACACTTTATGACTGAATAGGAACAGTAATACATTATTTGCCTTAAATTTTCTAGTAAGAGACAAACATGATATTTTGTTTATCTCGGAATAGTGAAAGATTAGAAAATGACAAACTTCTTAAAATAGGAACTATTCTGTCTCAAAAGCAGAAAAACGCATCTATCAAGGAATGGCTATTGGACAATATATAATTATCCTGTTTTGACCTATGTAGGTAGAGTCAGATGTGGGACAAATTTTAGGAATTGATTTTGTATATTTTGAATTCTTTTTCAATTTCTTGACAACGAAGTGATATATAAAAATATTTAAACATGAAAACTAAAGGAGCAATATAATTTTAAGTTGTACTCAAAAATTTAAAATATCAGTGTTACAAAGGAATAAATAGCTTGTGACAATCTATTTAAATGTGAACAACAATTGATTCTGTGGGTTATTAAGTACACTTGCTGATGTGACACCGAACTATTTTGTTATGAAATCAAATATAAGCAATTGGTGTTAATTTAAAAATATTTTTGAAATCATTTATAAATTGACTTTGAACTCTATGGAAAAAGACTGTGGGAAAGGGATTGTTAGTGGTTTGAGGAGTACGGAATGTGTCTGTGATCAAGAGAGTCTATCAGGGACAATTTTATTCCAGAATTATCCATTACCTTTCTTACTTTATTTAATAGTGGTATTTGGCATCTGATCGGTTGTTTTGTTCATTTGCTCAGCAAAATCATCCCTGGTCTAATGAAGAAACTTGTCTGGAAAAGTAGTTTTAGCGGTATTATGTTATGAAATATTTCTGCCATTTGAATAATTGTCCATGATACATTTTGTATAGTATTTAAAAAATCAGAGAGAAAATTTCACTGATCATACATAAAATTTGTATTAGTTGCCTCTCTTGTAGGGGTTATACTTCAATTTTAGACATGGAAAGGGCGGCCTTTGGTTGGATGAGGGAGATGGCTTCTGAAGGGAGGTCAAAATGTATTACAAGTGATAAATGCATGAGAAATTTGGCAGAAGAAAGTAGGTGGCCTCTATAGGGAGGGGCCTAATAATGGAAAGACTACTGCCAGCCACAACTTACATGACCGTAAACTCTATTTGTATCAATTAAAGAAAATGGCTAAATAAACCAAAACAAGTATCAAATCGGATTTGAATTAAGATATCGGAAATCAGACGTGCTAATTTGCTTGAAAAAAAATCCTGGGAAGATTGATTTTCTAGGGGTGGGCGAGTATGAAAATTTACCAGTTAAGTTAAATTAGCCTTATGTATACTACAGGTCTAAGTTCTAGTAATTGTTTCTCTTGTATCTTTATCTAGAACAGAAAATATCATATTCCGAATAGATTTGACAGGAAATTTCATGAGACTTTGTTTCTCACTACTGAGGGGACTGATTGTACCAACACAGGTTAGGAAATTTGAAAACTAGATAGGAATATTTTAGGCACAAGCCATACCAGATCTATATTTGGTTTTACAACAATCCCTGACATAAAAGGTATTATAACAATCCTGATATGTGACAGTGTGTCAGATTTTAATTCCTTCATTCACAAGGTAGAATTCTATCTTTGTTTGTTTATTAAGATAGATGAGGGTGTTATTTATGTAGAAATTTTCTGCTTAAAAGGTTTTATACAACATGGACTTTTATTTAGGCTCCATATCTATTTAAATGGTCATCAAACTTAAACATAAACATTGGTATACAGTTACATATAATGTATCAATTCCTTTTTATTTCCAACCTCTTTTTTTTTTTTTTAAAGATAGCGTTTGTTTAAATCTCCGATTACGTATTACAAATGTATTGGTTAATCATATATTGATGAAGATATTGAAGTTTTTTGGTTTTTTTTCATGTCGGCCTTTTAGACTTACAAACATAAAAGTTTGTCCAAGCCTTTTTATAAGACCCTGGTATGACTCTTGATTACAAATTCTGGACTGTTGGCTAACAGGGTGGCAAATTCTTTCAGTATGGCATGATTTTGTCTGTGAAACCTTCAGGATGACTATTTTCAGTACCTTTGTTAACTGATATAAAACAAATTGAAATAAATCTCAAATATAGCCATACTATTTGTCAGTTTATAAGCATTGTTTTTCTGAAAATTTCACTAGATATCTACATAATTATATATTGATCACTATGCAATATAGGATTGGTAAGATTTAGACTTTAATAAGCTTAAATCGTTGAAATGTTGAATTAAATATTCAGTTTTAAGGCCGTGTGAACTTTAGCCATGTGAAACAAAGAAGCATGTGTAACTCTCAACAATGCTCAAAAAATGTTCATGGTGCATTTACCGAATACTTCTGTCGACAGCATTCTACATGTTGTAAAGGTTCTATTCTGCCCACAGAATTGAATAAATCCTCAAATTTTAATGCCAAACATGTGAAGTCTAAAATTATTTCTAAACGTGGAGGGTGTGACCTGTATTATCCTTCAGATCATTATTTGGCGACAAATTGTCATGGGTTAAGGTCTTTTAGTTCGGACAAAAAGCCAAAAGATTTAAATGTCCTAAAATCTTTCACTTAATTATATCTAATTGGTTGTTCGAGATAATTACACCAACATGTCACTTGGACAATGGAATTTAAGTGGTATTTGTCATTATAAAAACGGCAGTATTTTTTGTGTAGACTTTGTAACATGATAGAAGTATTTACGGTACTTATTCAATCTATTATATAAATTATTGTGTATTAAATACTACAATGTAACCTTGTACTTTACTTAATTGGAACAGAAATATTAATATGTTCCTGACAAGAATTATAGAAATCATTGACTTTGTTGAGATGTCAGCCCTAATTGGCCAGGTTGATGTTACATTTTGTACATCAAGGGGTGAAATGAAGTGGCATTTGTATCTATCTATGAAAAAAACAATACTTTTATGCATGGACTTTGTATTTTTTGTGTATGTTTATTCAAACATCACAGTTTGAAACATATATATTTGTTTTATGATGGTAAAACATTGCACAGAGGTGGGCCTTTGCCCCATCAATGAAAAACAGGCTTATTTGTTTTTATACGACTGCAAAAATTTTGCGGTCGTATTATGGTATGGCGCTGGCGTCTGCGTCGGCGTCAGCGTCGGCGTCTGTGGACAGCATAACTTTAGTTCTAGTGAAGGGATTGTTATCAAATTTTAGTATGATGTTTGTTGGCACAAGCATAAGCCCGGGTTTTAATTTCACATTCCCTGCCCAACCCGTTTTTGAAAAAGAGGCAAAAAAGGGGCCAAAAAGGGGTAAAATTAGGTATTTTCGTGTCTGTGGACAGCATAACTTTNTTTTTTTTTTTACTAAAATTAGAGCCATGATATGAATTGTGTGTTAAAGGTCCTCCTAAAATAGTTTAAACTTTCATTTTGATACATCTATTATGCTTTTACATAAAAGTGTCACAAAAGATGGAAAATCCTTGGAAGCGAGGAGTAATACTGTAGCAATAAAACCAACAAAATGCTTCACAGTGTAATTCTATTTCACACACGGTGTTTATGGGACATTACTTATTAAATACTATTGTATAGAACACATTGTAAATATTTGTCCAAACATGGTTGGAATTTTATTTCCCATTCTTATATCCTTGTTATATGGTAAAAAGATGGAGTTTTGGGGAATGATCTATTTCTAGCTTTTGTCGTCAGTTACAGGATTATTTTTAGTACTAACAATTGAGCACACGCCAGTAACGCCATAAAACCTGTCTTCCTTGTCAGTAGGGAGGATTGTAGAGTACACAGAAAATATGATGGAAATTAATATGTACATTTCTATTGTTGATTACAGGTTGTTTATCTCTTATTAATCTCTTTCATGTATATTAGTTTGGATATTTGTGTAGCAATTTTTACCCCCCCCCCTTTTGCCAAAAAAAAAGAAAGAAATAACATGAATTACAATTTGGCCAAATATATAATTATGACTATAGATTCTTCCTGTTTTACCAAGACCCTCTGCTTCATATTTCATTAAATAACTTAGTCAGTAGTTTCATATATGTACCCTGTAGTACAAGCATTATGAGGCCTTTGGCAAGTATTTTCACCTTTATTGTTCCAAACCTCGAGTGGTTATTATGGACGATACATTTGACTTTGATTTCAAGTAGAGAGGTTGCATTATAAAGCATGCTATACCCACATATATAAATGGCCTTCTAAAATTGAGAACCCTTTGCCCAAGTCATGTAAAGCTTTGAAGGGATGAAAGCTGACATACATGTATCATTCGACTTGGCATCTGTCAAAGATGTGTTACTTACGGACATTGGATAGTCATATTACTTTTTAAGGGGGTTCTACGAAAAGCTCTTGATAAAGTACAGTTAAAGTGAATCTGCTAATGTTTCCCAGACTTTTTCAGGTATTTCCTGTTACATAACCCTACATCAATGATACTATGTGATGCTACATAACACATTTAATGGATATTTAACATGTTTTTATAATGCATTGTATTTCTAATTGCATTGAGAAGCATAAAATATTTTTGACGAAATAAAATATAAATGTTTTACATAATGTAATGTGTATTTGTACACACTTGGATGATCAGGAATGCTATATAACCAATCATCTAGAGAAAGAATTCAATATGTGCATTTGGGGCCACAATAGGGGTATTAAGGGTATTTAAATGGTATATATAGTTAATTATATCAGTTCTGTGTTATTCTAAGTAAATATTACAGCTTAAACAAACAAAACAAAAAGTATTTTGGCCCATTGAAAAAGAGTGAGATTTTTTAAAAACAATATTTGGGAAGGGGGGGGCAAATTTTGTTTTTGAGTTTCCATCACGTGAATTTTACAGAAACTGACAAAAAAGTTGCTCCTTTTTTTCAATGACTAAATAAAATTCATATACATATATAAAAATAAAAATACAAAAAATACGAAAATGCAAAAATAAAAAGGAGGAAATTAGTTATTAAAGTCTTAAATCTTCCTAAATCAACAATATGGAGGTTGTGCCATCAACCTCCTTTAGAATGCTGTATAGAAATATAATAATAAAATATAAACTTAGGGAACCTCATGTTTTGGTGTTATTAACACCTTTAATTGTGTGACATTCCAATGAGGTCAAGCGGTGTGACCTGTACTACAGGTATATGCAGAACTAATGATGTGTATTAAATGATGTAATATACCGTGTAATTTTATTGTCTTAAGGAATTTGTCCTGTCTTAACCTGTAGACATAAAAAATATCACATATTTCTTAGTCAGTGTGCATAGCTTCCAACAGACCTGGAAAAACCCAGTCTTGCCGCCTGCCTAAATCAAGACAGGACTGGCGATATTTTGAGATGATGTTCTTTACCCTGCATGGGACAGGGTAGGATTATTTTGCCGGGCTGTATCCAAATCTAATTTGTGTATAAATTTGATCTAGTACATTTTGTATTTTTAGTACAGTACCTGGAAACTTTCCTGATATGTTATAACAAATAATACTAAAAGATGGAATTTCAATACCCCTTCCCCTTCCCCAAAACACAAGCATTATGATTATGGGGAATTTATGATGGCACCAGGATGATGATAGAAGCTTAACTACCTGTCCCTAGAGGATCAAGAGACAGCTGTCCCCGTCTACAGATAAATGAATGGGTGGGGAAACTGCCCCGTCACACCCCACACCCTACCAGAAGTATAAAAGGATTCCTTTCCCTTTTTACCCATCTGTTTGTTGGGAGTTAAAATGGAGGGGGATAAAACTCATAGATACCCAAGTTATACATACTATTATTAGGTTATCAGACAGTTATGTGACAAATATAAAACTGGGTTCATCATTATTCTATAAACATAACACTTATCACAAACAATATATCTCACATCAAAATTCTCTCCATTTGTTTACAAAACACCATACTATTCAGCTGATTCATAGATAATTTGTTAATTGCACGTCAGATTTCTTCAATTGCACGTCAGATTTCTTCAATGGGAGGAATGAGATATTAATCTTGAGGAAATAAGAAGTGATAGGCAGGAATTCTTCTCTGTCTATTACATTGTATTGTGTCATTGTTTTGACAATCGTTGGTACTATGCTGGATCGATTAGTGCAGTAGCTGGTATTAAGTAATATTGGGATACTGTAACTGTAGAATTTATTGTGAATATATAACCTCAAGTTTCAGAATGTTTGTAAACTGTTAAATCATTCAATAGCGATTTTCTTCCGCTATCCAGACAGACTTATATTATAAAGCAGTATTAGGCCTACAGATGGTAATTGTTTCTTCCATTGTATGATTATACAAATCATCCCTGGTCTTTGGTCTCCATGTTTCGTAAACTTTTAATTAGCAGGAATTTTCAAATTTACAACTTACAATGTATTATTTTATTATAGACAACAGATATGTGCATTATACTTCTCTGAGTTAGTTGGTTTTCAATTTTGATTTATCTAGTAGCCATTTACCGTTTTGAACCATCAAGGACAAACTACTAATACTGCAACTCCTCAATTGTTAGCTCACCTGACCCAAAGGGTCAGTGTGAACTTTTGCCATCACTTGGCGTCCGTCGTCTGTCGTCCATTCGTTAACTTTTCACATTTTCATCTTCTACTCTGAAACCACTGAAGCAAATTCAACCAAACTTTACAGGAATGATCATTTCGTTCTGATTTGATAAAAAAGATGGCCGCCGGCACCGAACTTAGTTTAACATTGGACCCTATGGGAAAATCACATTTTTATACGCCCGTCTTTGACGGGACGTATTATGGTATTATACGCCTGTCTTTGACGGGACGTATTATGGTATACCGGTGTCCGTCCTTCCGTCCGTCCGTCCGTCTGTCCGTCCGTCCACACGTCGTACTCTAACTAGAGAACGCTTTGAACATTTTTCTTGAAACTTTGCAGGATTGTTGGATATGATGAAAGAAAGCTCCCTATCATTTTATTTTGTCGTCAGATTTTTCGTTCCAGAGTTATGGGACTTTGATTATTTCAAAAAAGCTTGAAATTACAGTTTTCGTCCACATGTCATACTCTAACTAGAGAACGCTTTGAACATTTTTCTTGAAACTTTGCAGGATTGTTGGCTATGACAGAAGAAAGCTCCCTATCATTTTATTTTGTCGACGGATTTTTCGTTCCAGAGTTATGGGACTTTGATTATTTCAAAAAAGTATGAAATTGCAATTTCTGTCTACACATTAATAATATTCTTTTATTTTAAGACATTACTACCCCTAAACCAATATACATTTTTGACTGTTTAACATAAGATGAAATAATTGATACATATCAGAAGTCCCTTGTTATGTTTGTTCATGTGGAGTTTTTAATTTCAAGAATCATTTAATCAGTTTGCTTTAAAGTGGGGACGGGTGTATCATGCGCTCTTGGCGCAGCTGTTTATTATCTTCTTCTCTGAAACCACTAAAGCATATTCAATAACACTTTACAGGAATGATGTACTAAAGGTCCTTTACAAAGATTGGTCATTTCGTTCCGATTTGATAAAAAACATGGCCGCCAGCGCGGAACTTAGGTTTAACATTAGACCCTATGGGAAAAATCACATTTTCATCTTCTCCTCTGAAACCACTGAAGCAAATTCAATTAAACTTTTCAGGAATGATGTACTAAAGGTCCATAACAAAGATGGTCATTTCTTTCCGATTCGATACAAAAGATGGCCGCGGGCACCAAGCTTAGTTTAACATTGGACCTTATGGGAAAATCACATTTTTATCTTCTCTGAAACCACTGAAGCAAATTCAATAACACTTTACAGGAATGATGTACTAAATGCCCTTTACAAAGATTGGTCATTTCGTCTGATTTGATAAAAAAACATGGCCACCAGCGCGGAACTTAGGTTTAACATTAGACCCTATGGGAAAAATCACATTTTCATCTCCTGCTCTGAAACCACTGAAGCAAATTCAATTAAACTTCAGAGGAATGATGTACTAAAGGTCCATAACAAAGATGGGTCATTTCATTCCAATTCAATAAAAAAGATGGCCGCCAGCACCAAACTTTGTTTAACATTGGACCCTTTGGGAAAATCACATTTTCATCTTCTCCTCTGAAACCACTGAAGCAAATTCAACCAAACTTAGGAGGAATGATGTACTAAAGGTCCTTAACTATGACTGCTCATTTTGTTCCGATCTGATAAACAACATGGCCCCCAGCATGGAACTTAAGTTTAACATTGAACCCTGAGGGAAAAATCACATTTTCATCTTCTCCTCTGAAACTACTGAAGCAAATTCAATTAAACTTTACAGGAATGATGTACTAAAAGTCCATAACAAAGATGGTCATTTCGTTCCGATTTGATAAAAAAGATGGCCGCCGGCACCAAACTTAGTTTAAGATTGGACCCTATGGGAAAATCACATTTTTATCTTCTCTTTGAAACCACTGAAGCAAATTCAACCAAACTTAAGAGGAATGATGTACCAAAGGTCCTTAACTACAACTGCTCATTTTGTTCCGATCTGATAAAAAACATGGCTGCCAGCTTAAGTTTCCTCTGAAACCACTGAAGCAAATTCAATTAAACTTTACAGGAATGATGTACTAAAGATCCATAACAAAGATTGGTCATTTTTTTTCCGATTCAATAAAAAACATGGTCGCCGGCACCAAACTTAGTTTAACATTGGACCCTATGGGAAAATCACATTTTCATCTTCTCCTTTGAAACCACTGAAGCAAATTCAATCAAACTTAATAGGACTAAAGGTCCATAACAAAGGTTGCTCATTTTGTTACGATCCGATAAAAAACATAGCCGCCAGCTTAGAACTTATGTTTAACATTGGACCCTATCGGAAAAAATTTCTCTGAAACCACTGAAGCAAATTCAACCAAACTTTACAGGAATGATGTACTTAAGGTCCATAACAAAGATTATTCATTTTGTTCCAATTTGATAAAAAACATGGCCACCAGGGGCGAACATAGTCTAAAATTGGAGCCTAAGGGAAAATCACATTTTCGTCTTCTCCTCTGAAACCACTGAAGCAAATTCAACCAAAAAGCAAGTTGAAGTAAATGTATAGAAGGTCCCTTGCAAAAATTACTTATTTCAGTAGGTGCCAATGGATGACATAGCTATACATTAGAACCCATTGGAAAAAAACATAATATTTGGTCATGCATGGCATAGTAGCATTTTGTCAGGTGAGTGATACAGGCTCAGTCTCTGAGCCTCTAGTTTGTAATTTTTATTTTCAACATTTAGCAATTAGACCCCATTCATGCTTACAATATTTGAATTGATTGCTATCGATTCCAATCAGATTTTGCTGTTCATATTATCGATTGCAATTGATCTTATTTGGTCCGATATAAAAAGATTGATTCAAATAGATATTATTATGGCTTTGGTGTGAATAGTTTGGATCAATTACGATCACAATAAGCAATTGATCAATCATGATCAGTTCTAATGAAAATTTCTAAAACGTGATAGCGACCGCCTGCAATCAATTCAGATGTTTTCAATGTTAACTTAAACAGGTTTAACAGGAATGGATCTTAATCTGGATTGATTGCATCTAGTTTTAATGAGAACAAGTTCTGAGACATATTTAGTTTTCAAGAAAATGTACATATTTCAGCAAACAGTTTCTTCTTTTTAGCTCACCTGGCTATGCCAGGGTGAGCTATTGCCAACACTTGGCATCCGTTGTCCGTCCGTCCGTCCGTCCATCCGTTGTTAGCTCACTTTCAAAAATCTTCTCCTCTGAAACCACTGGGTCAAATGGAACCCAACTTTAAATGAATCATCACTAGGGTATCTAGTTTAAAATTTGTTATTTTTGTATGTCTTAGGTCAAACAACATGGCTGCCGTTACTAAAAATAGAACATAAGGGTAAATTACAGTTTTTGGCAAATAACTCAAAAACTTACAGATATCAAAAGGTCTGACGGAGTAAAAATGATCAACATGAGAAGATCTACCCATGCTGAAATTTTTAAGAAAATCTAATGACCTGTCTAAGAGTTATTGCCCTTTTTCCATAAAATTTTCAAAATTTTGATGTTTATTTTTTATTAAAAAAATTATAACAGATAGAGGTTAACAGATAAAGGTTAAGTTTAAATTGCAAAAATGTTCAGTATGTTAAGATCTACCCTTATGGAAATTTGGAAGAAAATCCAAGTACCTATAAATGAGTTGTGGCCCTTTATTGGTCAAATTTTTCGTGATTTTTTACTTTTTGTCCTATATTTCAAAAACCCTTTGAGATAGAGGTCAAGATTAAATTTCAAAAATGTTCAGCATTTTAAGGACTATATTGTATTGAACAGGTTCAAGTTTTCCGGCCTCTTCCAAAATGGCGGCCAGCAGGAACTTAGTTTACTATTTGACCTAATTGGAAAATTTATACAAAGAACCCCTTCTTGAGAACCACCAATTGGATTTGAACCAAACATGGCATGAATGATGCTGATGAGGTGCTTTACCAAGTGTTGTGACTTTGGTGCCGATCCTTTATCCAACATGGCCACCAGCGGGGATCTTATTTTCAACCTTGGACCCTATCGGAAAATGCATACAAAGAACTTCTCGAGAACAAATGAATGGATTTGAACCAAACTTGGCATGAATGATGCTTATGAGGTGCTGACCAAGTGTTACTACTTTGGTGCCGATCCCTCATACGACATGGCCGCCAGCTCAAACTAAATTTTAACATTGGACCCAATGGTAAAATGCATACAAAGAACTTCTTTTTGAGAACCACTGAACTGCTTTAACCAATACTTGGCATTGATAATGCTTATGAGATGCTGACTAAGTATTTTTACTTAGGTGCTGATCTGTCATTGTATATGACCTACAGCATCAGACCCTATGGGAAATGTGCTCAAAGATCTTCTAGAGAAGCTGAATGGATTTAAATCAAACATGACATGAATGATGCCTGTCAGGTGCTGACCAAGTGTCGCCAGCTGTGAACTTAATTTAACAGAAGATCTTCTTCTAGAGAACTGCTGAATATATTTAAACCAAACTTTGCATAAATGATGCTTATGAGAAGCTGACCAAGTGTTGTTTCTTCAATGCTGATCCATCATCCAGTATAGCCTCCAGCAATGAATTATACCCTAAAGGAAAATGCATACAAAGATATAATAGAAAACCACTGAATGGATTCAAATTAAACATAGCATAAATGAAACTTGTGAGATTTTGACTAAGTTTGTTACTTTGGTGCGGATCCGTCTTCTGACATGGCCACCAGTGGCAAAACTTAGTTTAACATAGGACCCAGTGGGAAATGCATAAAAAGATCTTCTGCTCTGAAACTCCTTGAACAGTAGAGTTTTGATATAATAGTGAGTTTTGATATGATAGTCCTTGGGTGACCCTCTTCAAAGTTTTATGTTAAATAGATGCCAGCAGGGAACGTAGATTAACATAGGCCCTTTAAGATTGGAAACTGCATTCAAAAATCTTCTCTGAAACTGCTTGAACAATTTTAATTCAAATTTATATAAATTTCTGATTTTTATGTACATACACCACCAAAGATGGACCATCAATTTCCAATTATAGTGCTGCATAGGACCCAGGTGAGTGATACAGGCTCTTGAGAGCCTCTTGTTTTAGAAATAACACAAATACAATGTACATAGATTTATATAAGGGATTCTTGATTAATCACTGAATTTTTTCGAATTATTTTTCAGGACCTATGCCCCGAAGTGTGCAGCATGTGGCCAGGCCATTACCCCTGTAGAGGTAAGGTAAAAACATACACAAAGTGGTGTAATGTAGAAAAACAGAAAGACTTTATTTTGACTATATGTCTCATTGACCTGTATACTTAGGGTTATGTTAACTTATGATGTATCAGGTTATTTCTGTGTCGGCTTTTGTTAGTGATTTTGGTGTGAAACAGGTCAGCAAAATATTCCCAATGTTTGTAATTTGTGTTTTACTGCTTTTTCCAATGTATTTCAAAAGGCACTGAAATTTAATCAAAGGCTAAAATTCACGTACAATGGTCAGCAGCAAACATAGCAAAACTTAATTAAACACACTCGAAACTTCCTGATAAATGGTCCTTTTTATACCCCCCGCAAACAAAGTTTGGGGGGTATATAGGAATCACCCTGTCCATCCGTCCGTCTGTCTGTCCATCTGTACGTCCATGTACCTTGTCAGCGCATGTTCTCCTAAATGGCTGCTTGGATTTTCACAGTTACACAGTTGTAGTACACCACCTGAATATGTGCACGAAGTCATATGGTTGCTGCCGGAAATTTGGAAGGGGAGATAATTTGTCTTTGAATATTTTCTCGAAAAGGGGGGAGGACAAACCTTGTCAGCGTATGTTCTCCTAAACTGCTGCTTGGATTTTCATGAAATGTTACACAGTTGTAGTACACCACCTGAAGATGTACATGAAGTAATATGGTTCCTTTCTGAAACTTTGAAGGGGAGATAATTTGTCTTTGAATATTTTCTCAAAAAGGGGGAGGCCGAACCTTGTCAGCACATGTTCTCCTAAACAGCTGCTTGGATTTTCATGAAATGTTACACAGTTGAAGTACACCACCTGAAGATGTGCATGAAGTAATATGGTTGCTGCCAGAAATTTGGAAGGGGAGATAATTTGTCTTTGAATATTTTCTCGAAAAGGGGGGAGGACAAACTTTGTCAGGGCATGTTCTCCTAAGCTGCTGCTTGGATTTTGAGGAAATGTTGCACAGTTGTAGTACTTCACCTGAAGATGTGCATGAAATAATATGGTTCCTTTCTGAAACTTTGAAGGGGAGATAATTTTTCTTTGAATATTTTCTCAAAAAGGGGGGGGGACCTTGTCAGCACATGTTCTCCTAAACTGCTGCTTGGATTTTGATTAAATGTTACACAGTTGTAGTACACCACCTGAAGATGTGCATGAAGTAATATGGTTGCTTTCTGAAATGTTGAAAGGGAGATAATTTGTCTTTGAATATTTTCTGGCAAAAGGGGAGGACAAACCTTGTCAGTGCATGTTCTCCTAAACGGATTCCTGGATTTTTATGAAATGTTGCACAGTTGCAGTACACCACCTGAAGATGTGCATGAAGTAATATGGATGCTGCTAGAAATTTTGAAGGGGAGATAATTCATCTTTGAATAGGAGGACGAAATTTGTTAGCGCATGTTCTCTAAAACGGGTATCTGGATTTTGATAAAATGTTACACAGTTGTAGTATACCACATGAAGATTTGCATGAAATAATATGGTTGCTGTCCAAAATTTTGAAGAGGAGATAATTCTTCTTTGAATAATTTCTTGAAAAAAGAGGAAAGGTATATCAATGTGTCCATACTTGTATTGTGTCCACACACACTTAAATTTACACTTGCCATATTGATTCAGGGTTCAGTTAGCATGGGGTATAACTGGCTGCCATGTGGCGACAGCTCTAGTTTACAATGAAACAGGAAAAATGTATTTGTTGAAATGTATTTGTTATTGGGCCCTAAATATGGTGGGCCTAGCAGTATTTGTGCAGTCAGGACCTTAAGGACTGACAATTTTGGCCATCTCTGGAATATTGCTGAAGTTAAACCTAATAAATAACGAAGGTTCTGCACAGAGATCAAGCTCTAATTGCCAAGTTTCCCAATAACCGGGAAAGATTTAATCACTCCGCTGCTTGGCAAGTAAGGTCTGTGCAGAGCAAGTTTAAGTTTGATGCCGGGTTGACATTTTATTTACCTTCAATTCTGAATGTTAGAGGGCAAGCTGATTTTAGACAGGGCAATTAACTTATAATAGTGACTTGTCCATCGGGCAAATAGAGGATTAATCATTTGTGGCAGATATGGTTGATGTTGCCGGTAACAGTTTTTCAATAATGAATTCTAATGAAATAGTTCTGTGATTTCCACCTTGTGACACACATTTATCATACTTGGACTTGAGGTACAACTACTGGTACTCTGAAATGCCATATATGATTGCAAAAGGGTATTGATTTCAAAGATTAGCCCAATATTATAACTAATAACTCTTAATTATCATTGAAACAGCCAAATTAGGGAGGTTCTATATTAACGAACAATACTTTATGAATAAAACAAATTGTTAAATAGATGATGTATAATTACATGGACTTATTAATGAAGCCAGTACTTATATAATTATTGATTTTACAGGGAACAGAAGAAACTGTTAGAGTTGTTTCCATGGATAAAGATTATCATGTAGACTGTTACCATTGTGAAGTGAGTATTAGAATGGAACCAGTCACTCTGGCACAGCAATTTAGCATTATTATATGAATAAGTTCTTAACAAAGTTGACAAAAATATTAAAATACAGACCTAGATTTTGATTAAATATTCCTTTCATAGGCAGAAATTCTAAATTGAGAAAAAGCAAAAACTTTTAAAACACATCCATATTTGTTAAATACCAGTTTCACTGATAAATTAAGAAGCTTAAATAAGACCCTTTCACAAAAACTGTAGAATCATTATTTTATGGCTGGAATTGAGTGTGTACATGCATTTTCTCAGTTGATGGACGCTTTGTACAATCAAAAACAGATTGTCAAATAGAAATATTTAGTGTCGCATCATTCTTCTCTATTCAGCGAAAGAAAACTGTCTCATGTGATACAAACTGGACAGAACTCACTTAAATATCACAAAAAAAGGATACATCAACACCCATCATTTATCAGGTGGTTGTGAATGTATCACTTTCTGTTGATATTTTACTGAGTGCCATAGAGTTCATATCAAACCAGACAGGTTCTCGTGTAATGTGGTGTACAGTGTGAGTATGAAAATGAACATATCCATTCAATTTTTGCCAGAAAAAGTAGTTGTGCAGTCATAAGAAAAATGGCTTATTATGTATTAAGTATAAATGTTGTGAAAGCATTGTCATGAGGCATTCATTTGAATTTCTATTGTTGTTTGATGCATGATGGGTAATTGTTACCTCGGTTATTTACGAATTATTTTATTTGCTTTCACAGACCTAGAGCGGTGTTTTATAGAAAAGTAAGGACAGTTTTGTTTGCATTATGCTTAGATATATTAGGTTATATTTTTTTTCCACATCACAGCATGATTGTTGATTTTTGTTAAGTTTCTCAGAGATTTTGCTTGAGTTGTTTGTTGTCTAGGTAACCACACCTTTTTCCAATTTTAGTTGTGTGTTTTTTGTTTTAGTTTTTCTTTCAAAAAGAATTTCTGACCAGAAAAAAATATGTATTTGAAGACGCCCAGTTTCTTTTTATTTTTTATATCCATAGTTTATCATAAGGATAATGAATGCATGATTTTTTTTTGTACCATATGCCCATTGCATATGTACAAAGGGAGATAACAATGAACACAAAAACTGAAAACTAGGAAAGAAACCGAATGTCTTTATGTATAATTTAAATGTTAAATTTATTATGTAACCTTGTTAAATATACCCATAACCTTCATTTAGCAGGCATAATTCACAGATCAAGTAGTTTCTGTAGTGTGTTACTTCCAATATGTCCCAGTAGTGCAGAGAAAATCAAAACATTTGTAATTACATAAAACTGAAAGATACTAGAGTATAAATAACCAATAATCAAATGTAAATCCAAATTAAGCTACAATCAGGAGATTCCTCTTCAATTTTACCAGTAGTTTAAAAAATTTTGATATTGCAAGTTTCCAAATAAAATCAGTTTTTTGGCCAAAACTTGTTTGGTGAATTCCCTTCTGGACTAAAGGTCCAGCAGCAGAGGCATGAATTTTATGGTAATTAATAGCTAAATACCAGGGTTACTGTAAAATAAGTATTGCAGATGGCCATTTTGACGACTTTAGTATGTCTTCAGTGCAGATCAGAAGACTTTCACTTGAAATATATGTAAAATCTGATAGAAAACAAATAACCATTTGGAATTTTAAAGCAAACAAATGCTTCTTAAATGTTAATATCACCTTGATAGCATCATTATTAGATATACCATGATGATGTACTTTATACATTAGCCTTGACCCTTTGATTCACACCATTTTTTGAATCTCTAAAGTTAATTTGTATAGGAAGTGTCAATACATTTTGCTTTGACACCAACAATGGCTATTTTAATACCATTGGAAGGGAATTCTTTCTGTGATTAGAAATATCAGTATGTCTCTGTGAACTTTATAAATTTTTAAAGTGATAATTTTGTTATTGAAGGAATTTGTATGACAGTTATGTATGTAAGTAAATGCATTTTGAGGGTGATTTTTTGTGATATTTAAAAAAAATTGTGAATTTAGTGAGAAATTAGGACATTATCAAATTTTAGCACTTACAAAAATTGCTTAATTTTCTTTTTTTTTCAATTTACATTAATGGTACATGTATTTGACTGGTGTGATTTTCTGCATTGGAAATGATTAGTTTTAGTTTATGCATCCATTTTATTTCTGGTTGTGTATTGAGGGAAAAGGGATATTTTGTTTTTTAGCATTTTTTTTCATTATTATAAAAAAAAAAGGAAAAAAAAACCTTCCTGAAAAGATTAGGATTTTTTAATCTATTATTAACTTCTAAATCAAATCACTTTCACCCCTGATTAAGATATTCCCAGATAGTAGGTATTATCCTTTTGTAGGAAGAAATTGTTATTCAGTTCCTCATAGGGGAGATAACTCTTTTCGTTTTTGGTCCTTAAATTATTGCATGGGTATAGAGTGTGTAAATGGAGTTGGTTATGTGATGAAATATCTGATAAATATATTTTCACGATTATTTGCTTATACACAAAAGCTTATAGGTATGTAGGTATATAAGAAACACATTTCAACGAAAGACGGCTGTGATGTGTTGTGTGAAGCTCAGTTAAAGGGTGAATTCACTAATATATTGTTAAAAAAACTATGACATATTTGATGTTTTTGCACTTTTTATCGATGTCTTAGGTTGAAATAGATTTGTCTTGATAAAAAAATCTTAAAAAATTTTTGTTGTTGGTAAATTTCTGTTTAGTAAGACAACTAGAATAAATCCAGACTGAAGATTTACAATGCTTATTTGAAATAACTTGAATCAGCTCACTTGTTTTGGAACAAAAGTTCAAACTTGACAATATTGTTAACACAATTTTTAATCGGCAACTAAGAGTCTTAAGATTTTTAATAGGAAGTCCTGTAATCGCCTTGTGTCCATAACTCGGTATTGTACTGACATTCGACAGTACTTTTGATAACGTCATAGACAATTTGACGACAGTTTTTGCAGTATCATAGAATCAAACATCACACTATACGATGTAAAATGGCTGTTTTACCCATGAACATTAATCTGTTCTGTACCCTGTAAGTGTCATATTAGAATGAAATAATTCACAGGAGTGTGAATATATGTTGATTTTACCACGGGTTTGCCCTTTATGCCTATATTTTACCCCTTGGATACACTCTTGGTAAAATATCTGCAATAAATGGGCAACCAGTGGTAAAATCACCATATATTCACGCTGCCGTGAATTATTTCTTAAATATATGAAAAAGGTTAATCCTACACTTTGGTATATGAAAGTGAATATAGTAATTGATTTTATCAGATAGATAGGTGAAAAGTGCAAAAACCATTAGTATAGAATGCTTTAGAATCAATTTGTTTTTTCTGTTGTGAGTAGACAGGTATACATTGTATATTTTTATGTGTTGTTTGGAGTGGGTGTTTATGAAAAATAAATTAGAGCACTTGGTGAATAGTTTGACAGCTTCAGTGAAGACAATGATGTGTTATCATAGTGAATTTAAATATGTTTGGTTTGTTTTTTTTTGCAGGGCATTTTATCCAAGTGGCATTTAACAAAGCTTGCTATTTAATGACTTGCAGGATATTGATTTTATTGCTATTGAAACACTACTTGGCAGTGAAATGTTTTTTTGGATGGCATATGTATTTTGATTTACAGCAAAAGTTAGCTATGAGAAGGTTTAGGCGTAGCAATTGTCTTGCTGCTCATTGATTTATAAGAAAATTGCTACACATTACTTTGTCCAGCTTACTGTAATTGTACAGTCAAACTTCCAATGGCTCCAACACCTACGGCCGATGAAAACAGTTTGAGCCATAGGGGTGTTCAAACTATTGCAGTCGCAGTTGAACTAGATTTAAACTTAAACAAAGGGAGAGAAAAAAAGGGTTTAAGACATCAATGTTGTTCTATCTAGCTATTGCAATTTTAACCATTGAAAGTTTGTATTTAACTCTAATTGGGGTAGTCCAAAGGGGAATTTTAAAGAAAACAGAGGTCGATTTATAAGTCAATTTAGTTTCCAGTTTCAAGGGGTGTTTTATATTAATGTGATCAGAAGGTGCACTTAGATAATATCCAAGCACACTGTTAATGAATTGCACTTATTAAGAATGTAATGATTTAAGTTGGACTACGTAAACTGACACAAAATATGTTAAAGTATTATGCGGGTTATGATGTATAGCATTTGTTTCCTAGCAACACCTAATCAGACTTACTTGCAGGCAGAATTTTTGTTTGTTAAAGACTTACACAGAAAAATTGTTGCTTAAGTTGAACTTTCTGGTATCTCCATCAATGCTGATGGCAAATTTATTATTAGTGTATGGATATCATTCCTACTGAAAGAGCATGTCTATTTATGGTGCCTTGCATAATTTCAATTTTGTACATTTCAGGATTGTGGTTTACAGTTAACAGATGAACCAGGAAAGAGGTGTTATCCCCTTGAGGAACACCTGCTTTGCCATGGCTGTCATATCCAGCGATTGTCTATTATGTTTCCTGAGGAACAATTCTATTTTGATCCCTTTACACACAATATACAAAATAAATTGACCAGTGATTCATCAGGAAAACAGCGGGACAGTATAGCAATCATGCCTGCCTCTCTGGAGTCATATCCAAGTCGCCCTCCACCACCGAACACATCGACAGCTCAGAACGGAGTTAACTACGGATACAACCAACAATATAGTGCTAGTCCCTACGGTCAACAACCATCACCACAAGTTCCACCGATGAAGCATTCGGCAGCTCACTACCAAGTGACAGACCTTTAATCAGCCAATCAAAACTAGTTATTAGTAGACAAAC
Organism: Modiolus philippinarum; assembly: GCA_002080025.1. Lineage (NCBI taxonomy): Eukaryota > Metazoa > Mollusca > Bivalvia > Mytilida > Modiolidae > Modiolus > Modiolus philippinarum. The sequence continues at coordinate 79,789 of MJUU01021760.1, forward strand.
ATCAAATTTAACAGCTTTAATTAACAAAATTTACGAACTGTATCATAGTTTTGGAGATTTTTTTTTCTGTAGTTCAGTAGACTAAGGGAGATAATCCTTCTATAATTAATAGATCTGACAAAGAAATGACAGAATAATTTTGATAATTTTTGTAGAATACTTTTACCAAGGGTTCTGTTTTCATTATTATAAAGTGTAAGAGATCTGGACCTCTTCATTTTGGTGGTAGATCTAAGGTATTTTTCAAAGGTCTCTCAAGGGCAGAATAAATGCCCCATTCCCTAATAACAACTATTTGAAAACCATGGAAATTTCCCCAAATTTTGATTTGTGCCCCCAATTTTTAGTTCCCAAATGATATTATGATTAAAAGGTACCAGTAACGCTACTAGTAAGCAATTTACAACAAATTTCAAAAGAAAAAGGTCCTGTACCCACCATTTCACAACTATATATTTACACTTTCTACATTTTAACTGTAAAGGTTGATAGCATTTAAAGATAAAACATTGATCCCAAATCTGATACCAATCATGTATGGAATAAGATCTCTTGTCCTAATTAGCAGCAGCTTTTCAAGTCTACCACTGACAGCAATGATTTGTTTTTAATCCTCCAGGGAATTGATACATCTTAGAAATCCTTAGTAAACTATAAAGTACAGAAGTTTATTTCACAAAAATAAGTTGTTTTTGAATTATCTGCACATGATTCCTTCAAATAAAAGAATGAATTATCGTGGAAATTAGTTGCCACAAAATTAACAATAAGTAATGATTCACATAAATAATTTGTGCCAAAAATTAAATGGTTTACATTAGTTTAGGCAGATTACTGGTTTAGTGAGTGTCATTTTTCAGGATGGTCACTCCTGAGGTTTTTGAAACTGTCTCTGACTTTAGGAATTGTCATATTTTATCCATCATGTTGTATTAGAAAATTTTGCACACTGACCTCCACTTTTCTTTTCAAAATATGTTTGTATACATCTTGAATAAACTTTTGACAAAATTTGATGAAATTCTTGATATAACTTCATTGTATTTTAAAGGTCAGTTGTCTTAATGCAAAGTAAATGAAAAATCTAGAGGTGTTCGGTTTCCCAACAAAATTTCAGGTACTTAAATCTCAAAAACAGGCACACTGACCTATCAATATTTTTTGCTTCAAATGATGTATGATCGATGTTCTTATAAATAAAGATAATAATTTCGAAACCTTGATATTATGAACTTGAGGAGTGACAATCCTGAAAAAGATATCACTGTAGATTCAAATTAATAACAATATTAGAATACTTACTATCCTTATCCTATTTTTTAGGCTTCAGAGTACTGATATTGTTAATTGTGCAATGTATAAGGGTTGTCAGAAATACACAATGTATCAAAATTAACTTGCTTTTGAAATTCAACAGCTTGGCTTATGTTTTCATTCAGTTTTGGGTTAAAATTACTTTTGAAATCAAGGCATAAGAATTTAGAATATATGAAATTTTGTAAATAAAGAGTTACCAAGTTAATATGAACATTTTGGTCATTAAATGAAGATAATTAATTAAGAAGTTAAAAAAAGAAAATTTGAACCATTAAAGGGAGATAATTACTTAAGAAAAGTGGTAAATACCAGAAATTAATGTAATTAGTTTAATAGATGATATATTATTTATTATTAACTGATGACTTAAAATACAGTGTGATGTGCCCATTTAATATAACCAGAAGTTTTTGGCACTTAGAATTTATACGGGGCAAATGCCCTGTATAGAAATTTATACAGGGCAGATGCCCTGTATTAAAATTAATACAGGGCAAATGCCCCGTATAAATGAATCGGCCATATTGGTTTAGTTACACTCTGTTTTCTGTCTTTCTCGCATATGTTAACTTTTTTTTCTTTTTGTCTATTGATTTGAATTACTGAGAGTGAGAATAAAAAATAAACACAGCACAACTCAGAAGATTTCCTTTGATAAAGCTATACAGTTATATAGTAC